>CANSNZ010000580.1:600000-805325 GCA_947646795.1 Beta lomatogona | reverse complement strand
AAAAGCCTTGGAAACTAAGAAAACTAAAAAGTACATGAGAAGGGGGACAATGTCCTGATAATTTAATCTGTTTATATCTATTTAACATGTGAATTTTTGTACTTGCATATGTGCCATGTTTAATTTGACTGCTTATGTTACTTTCACATATGTGAACTTCGTTCTTTTGCAGGTTGGTGCAGAAAAAATGCATAAAGATAGCAAGTATATTCTGTTTCTAGATGATGATGTTAGACTACATCCAGGGTCAATAGGTGCGCTCACTGCTGAAATGGAAAAAAATCCTGAGGTATGCTTTGGGTATTGATTATGTAAAATTGATTATGATGTGCATGTTTTTCATATATTCATTATGTGCTTAATTGTATTTAAATTGACTCATTGTATGTTTCGTCTGTGCATCTTTCCTGTATTTACGACTGCTCATTCATGTTGCTGTTATGTGCAGATTTTTATTCAAACTGGATATCCACTTGATTTGCCTTCTGGGAGCTTAGGAAGTTATTGTATATATGAATATCACATGGTATGTGCTATTCCATTATTACTTTCATGTTTTTCTCAAATATGTATTGATAGCCAGGAGCAGTTTTCTGTAAATGTGATATGTTTGCCTGTATGAATTGTCTTATCCCTTCCAATATAGTCTCCTGGACTGTCTTTAACTTTGCGTTACAAAGTTTTTTAAGATGATTTATGGCACATTTGTAAAGGAAGATATTTTGAAAGCGATACATATTTGCAGATAGGTGACTGATAGTTCAGTATATGAGATCTATCTTTTCTCATGATGGTCATGTAGATGATTGAATGTCCTTTTATCTGACTTTGGTGATCTCTCTTACGGCCCGTTTGATAGGTGGTAATGTGAATTAACTTATACGTAAATTCAAATAAATGTTACATCCTCAAATACATCTTTTTCTTCATATACCTCCATTACCAAAGGTGGTACTGAATGGTAATGGAAATTTGTAAAGAAAAACACGTGTTTGGGATGAAGTTCCTTTACCATAGACATCGATGTGAGACTTTTTCTAGAAATCTACATATAAATCTTATTACCACTACCACGATTTAAAACTGGCAACTAGATGTGTTCTTAGAGGAGTATTTTCTTTTTAGATGCAATTATGAATTATGGTGATATTACAAAAGCAAATTCAGTTCGCAATGCTAGCTGTACAGAGCTTTGGCATTTTCTTAATTATTCCATCCATGGTACCAAAAATTTGGGTGGAGTAGTGTAATGAGCTGGAAAATGGACTGATTGATTAAAAGAAGACAATGATGATCTTCATTACTGAGGCAAGAATTTGCAGCAAATGTGAAAGATTGATTATCAAGTTTTCGAGTGACTTGACACACTCCAAGCTAACAACTGAAATAATCTCCAATATTCTTATCAGACCCTTTTCCTCACTATGCAGAAAGAGAGAGAATAGAAAGAATTTAAATTGTGAGGAGGGTCTCAAGTCTTTACCTCGACTGTTGTGGGCTTGGGCTGAGCTTTATGCTTCAGCCTTGCCAGTCGTTCTTCATGTCTTGCTAGTCGTAGATTAGGTTGAGTTGTAACTCAAGCCTTTGCGTTGCTGCAGAGGGCTTTGGCTGGGCTCTATCTCCTATATTTATAGAACTAACTTACTTACTTCCTCTACTAGCTAGCCTAATTTTATTGTAATTCCAATATTCCCACCACCCCCCCCAAAGATAGCTAATGCATAACAAGTAGCAGTTGGGAAACTTGGCTGAACTTTTTTTTATTGTTGTACTAGCTTTTAGTCTTTGCCATAATTTGCAACACTTTTAGACATTCATTAATGCAAATAACTTGGCACTTTCATCTTCGAATTTTTTGCATCTAAACAGATTCCATGCTTTAAAAAGGATATGAAATGACTCTGTTCCCTTTCCTATGACTTTCAGTTTCAGCATTTTTATGATATCTAAGCTCCAAAATCTTTTGAGAAGCAGAGATTCTCACGTAGTTTCAGCCCTCAATGCAATGATTTTGATGTTGATGCTGCTTAAATGTATACTACTGACCGAGATGAGGATATTATTACTTTAATGTTTGCAGCTTCTGTGCAATTATCTTCGCATTCATGCTTACGTGTTACGTCTGAGTTCTGAATATTCAGTATGCTTTAATTAATAACAAATTCTTTGTCATCTCTACAGCCTTGTTCTATGGGGTTTGCTACGGGTGGGAGAACATTCTTCCTATGGGGCGGGTGCATGATGGTAAGTAGCTCAGTAGCTGCAGTATTCTAGATGGCGCGTAGACAGTCTTTTTTTTCTTCTCCTGATTCTTTACAATATCAGATGCATGCCGATGACTTCAGAAATGACAACTATGGCGTAGTCTCAGAACTTCGAGATGGTGGATATTCTGATGATATGACTCTTGCAGCTATATCTGGTAACACATCTACTGCTACACACAGATCACTTTTCCCGTGCTTTATATCTGCTAATGTTGGTGATATCAATGCCTTTTGTATTTCCCCAGGGGTTTTGATATGTGTTTATTATTTTTATTCTATTCTGTTTGCCTAAATTATGTCTAGCTGTTAGTTCTCTTTTCAAGTTTAAGTGATGAGAAGTTTATAGCAACATCGTTAATGACTTCTAAGTGCTGTCTTATGAAGCTGCAAGGTCAATATGTCCTATATCCTTTGGTCATGAACATTAATGTAAACATAGCCATGTAAAAGAAAACCTTCAACTTTAGGATGAAAAAGACATACCTAAAGAAGCAAAATTAAGAGATATAGCTATGTCTTTCTCCTTGTTAATTGAGTAGAACATTAAGATACACAGAGGGAGTAGCTATATATCTTCAATTCTGTCTTTGAGCTTTCAGCACCCTTTCTTGCTCACTGATTACAGCATGTAATAGGAATCTGACTGGCACAAGGCATGTACCTTGGGCCTCCGGTGTTAACACCCTCTTATTTTTCCTAAGTTTAGGCTTGGTAGTTTTGACCAATTTGGACAATGGATAAAAGTGCAGTTATATATTATTTGAAATGAAGTAGCTCAACCTTCTGATGGTAAATTGAATATTGCTTAGTGCCTGTGTGTTGTTTCTTCTGAAATTATGATCCCTGCTAGAATCTTGTTTGCGCATTTTGGAGGAAGCAGAAGCTCTATTATCATGAGTTTGCTTAATGACTTAAGTGTTCAGAAATTTTGTTGCGATTGCAAAGTGGATCATTTTTTATATCTTGTTGCTAAAGCACATGTGGGTATTCTATATTTGAAGTAGCTGATTCATGTCATCTCTTTCAGGAGCTCACAAAAAACTCATAACATCTCCTCCAGTTGCTGTCTTCCCTCATCCACTTTCAAGTGATCTGAGTTTCTCGAGGTTTGCCATAACATCTAACTGGTTCTTCTTTATAAAGAATTCATGTCTATATTGCATCTGATGTTACTTGGCTTCTTTAACCTGTTAATATAGGTATTGGAATTACTTGAGGAAGCAAACATTTGTTCTAGAATCGTATGTGTCAAAGGTTAATTGGATAATGAACCGGGCATTATTTTCTGTCCACTGCTACCTCTCATGGGGATTTGTGGCACCATATTTCATGGCTCTGATCCATATTGCAGCTGCACTTCGAATGCGCTATAAAGCTCACTCAGTTGAAGAGGAAACTCTTATTTCTGGCGGTAAGTTTACCTTTTCTGTAGGTAGATCAATCTGACATCTCAACATAAACAGCTAATTCACCTTGTTTCTATATTAACGTGATGGCAATGGGTTTGTCAAGTTCAAATATCAGGAGAGATCTGCTACACAATAGAAAGATTTAGGTTTGGTCTAGGGGACTCTTATTTTAGAATAGGTTCTTGTTAGTTTGGGATAAATTTGTTGAAGCTGAAAGACACAGCAGGGTCATGGTTCCTTGCATGCTACTGAAAACGTGTTTTGCTGACATGACCTTTTTTAATCTCACAGAGACAGACCACAATATAGTGGTGAACCTTGTTATCACATATCCTCAGGAAGGAATATTAGTCTATGTTATTTTTGCCAAAAAACCCCTTATATGGACTTAGGCTATGTTCTCTTTTACCTGAAATAAGGTACCCTGGTGTGATCTGATCTAATAGTTCTGGCCTGATAAGTTATAAGTTCCTGAAAGTAGGTGAAGTGAACATAGCCTTACTTTAGTTAATTGAACTTGGATGCCCTTGTCTCAACGTACATAAACTTAATTAATTTGGTGATGAACTAAGGCTGTTGTAGCCTTTCTGTAGTTTCACAAGACATCGATGTTTCACTTGAAAGAAATGATTTTCTGAAACGCATGGTATCTTAACATTGCTTTATTGAACTTGGCTGATTCTTTAGCTTGAGCATCATCACTAAAATAACCTGAAATTGTAGTTCTGGTTACAACGGAATTGCATATAAATTGATTGACCATTGTTATGAGAAGCTTTTTGAGATTCTAGTTTGGGAAGAACGAAAGCTCAAGGAGAAGACATTGATGCACCTCTTCACTCGAAAGGATGAAAATATATTTGCTAAAACTTCTGGTGCTTGATCTTCAGTTGCTTGAGCTTCAATGATTGTTTAACTTTTAGCTTGACCATCATCACTTATGATTTGAAGTTGCAATGTTGGATACAACTGAATAGTTTACAAGATAAGTGACCGTTGTTAAGAGAAGCTTTTTCCTTGTGAGATATTGTTTGGGAGTATCAAATCCCTCGGTCACTGATGATTTTGTAGTTTGAGGTCTGTAGTGTTGCTGCTGCTGTATAGAAATGAGTACTGAAAATAAGAGATTTTGCCGTTAGATAGTTTGGATTTCCAGGTTCTGTCTTACTGGCCAAGTGTGATCTTTTAGCACATTAAATGCTTCTTTGTAAATGATGAATAGTCCAACAATTTATAGAATATAATTTCTTCTTATACAATACAGATACTCACGAGCATCTTCTGTTTTCCTACTTACTCTCAGGGTTGTTATTTGTGGGATGCTTAGCCACATGCACTGCAATTGAGTTGCTCTCCATGTGGAACTTGACAAGGATTGAAGTTCACTTGTGCAACCTGTTGTCCCCTGAGGCACCGCCGTTGTCACTTGCTACCTACAATTGGTGTCTGGTGTGTTTCTTCTTCACTTTTGACTTGACGGATGTTCTTTTGTCATTTGTATATGTATATTGTATCCTTCAGGAATTTATGTCCTTTATCTGGATGAAAAAATTACCTCTTGTAACCTCGTAGAGATGTTGGTGATGGAAGCCAATAAGAAAATCTTGTACTTGGTAGTGGAATTATGGACACATTTACCACTACTTGGAACTGGATGAGCTAATACCTAACAAGTTGTCAGGGAATTCTGGACATTAGTCATATGGGTCTCTACTACCTAATATTGAGCTAGTAAGGGTGAGCCGGTGAGGTCTATCAAGGTATACAGTTAAGCTTTTGACCCGGTGCTTTCACTCTATGTATCTACTTCACTCCCAATTCCTATCAATGTTTTGAGTTTGGGGGAGAGCGGAAGTGGTGCGCTGGCTTTGAGTTTTGAGGTGGAATTTGTTTCTAAATTTTCCGACTCTTGCCAGTTGCCATAAGCCTTTTTACAATCAGCTTTTTCCTTCTAGATTGTACATTATCTTAGCAAGGTTTAGATGAAAGTAGTTTAATGGTTTTCATTATAACAAAAATGCGATCTGAGATTTTATCTCAAGTCGTCACCTACATGCTACATCTATAGTTAATCTAGGCCTTAGTGGTTAGTATGCATTGAAAGTTGCAGCATTGGCTAACTTAGCCTTGTTTGGCAATCTGGTGTTGGTTGGTAGTCTTGGTACACTTGGTTTCTTTGATCAACTAGTAGAATTATATGTTGGTATTGGCAGTTTTAGTCGGCATTAGCTTAGATGTTTATGAAGTTACTCCTATATTTTGGTTGGTGAGTTCAAACACCATTTACTGAACATGTATATTTTGGCTGTTTAACCACGTTAACAAGCTAAAAGTCAAAAGCCAATTGAAAGCGTTGTTCTAAGCCATCTGCCATGGATGTCCGATTCTTAGGTTTTCTTGGTTTCAGTGCGATACTTTTAAATGCTTTAATGGATGGAGCACCTTTTTTGTGCCATCTAATCAATCTGAATATTAGAGTCTGGAGATGGGTGCTGAGTGTGAAGCTAAAGACTGAGCTCTAATCTGTTTTAGTATAATAGAATCAGAACAGTGCTTATATTTTTACTTTTATGGACATAAGGAATTATTAATAGTTAAAAGTAGAAATTTGGACATGTCATTTATCATTGATGATGCTCCCTTTTCATAATTTTTGGTAAGATGGCTGAAAATCATATGCTAACCTCTATTAATTTGAATGTCATGTTGAGTAGGTATTTGTTGCACTGCTTGTGGACAATTTTCTATATCCCATCTCGGCTCTGAGATCTCACTTCTCACAATCTATCAATTGGTCGGGGATTATATACTATTTGAAGGATGGGAAAATATATAAGGTATACTAGTTTATTTTTTTTATTTTCAATAATTTTACTTGAACTAGAATTGGGTTGTGGATCTGTGGTCTCGTGCCTTTTTGTCATTATTTTTGCTGTCAATTTGGTGGTGAATTGTATGAGGAAGTGTCTACGAAGCTTTGATCTTTTCTCTATGCAATTAAGGTTATAACAGGTTGAAGGGAGGTAGTAGTGGTTACACAGGGGATTGACCATATCTTACTTTGTCCATAATCCACTTTGCTGTGATATCCTCACGCGTTTTTTTGCGGCTGTTGTTGGCAACTGGCTGGAGCCTGGAGGTACTCCACTAGATCACAAATGTAATGAGCCACCAGAGGCATTTTTTTTAGGTTGGAAGAGGGAAGGAGCCTAAAGATGCTAGTAACGAGCTACCACACCTGTCTTACATATAAATCCTTCCTCATTCTTGTTCCCACATTCTAAATAGGAGTTCAATTTTCCCGTCTCCTCCATCATTTCGGTGTTACTGCTACTCTTTCCTTGCCTCCATGGACCCAACTTGCTATTTTGTTTAAGGTGCGGACTCGCATGAGGAGAGGGGTGGAAGAAGTGGTGGGTGGTCAAAATCTTGCTGCCCCTGAAATTTAATGCCTGTATCTCGTACCCAGTTACCCAAATTCTCCCTTTATTCAACAGAAAGTTGGACTTGGAAATTTATCAAATCCAGTGAATGTTGCAGCCTTACTATAGGTAACATTACACTATATTAAATGACTACATATTTATATGCGTAGATGATTCATGTTTACTAGTCTTTTGGTGCCACAGTCTGCACATTGAAGTGAAACCGTTTTTTTTTACTAGCTTGCTTTATGTACGTGTTTTTGAATCTGGGGTTATTCTCAAGAGATTCATATATTGAACTTAAGAGCCATGATTACTAATTATTAGCAGATTTTGACAGTCTCCTGAAGCTAATATATTTCTTATGCAGATTGACAGAGGGAAGGATATCGGTCCAAAATATTCGGACCTTAGTGGAAAGAATTTGTACGGGAAAAAGGGATCTCCACCTAAGATCTCATTTATCAGTTCATTAGCAAGAACTTTGGTTCAGTGGCGGCAGCCCAAGAAGTACGAAGTGTAGGATCATTGATAACGTAAATGACAGATTGCAATTATTCAAGACGGCAAGGGATTCAAAAGCCTTGTTTTTTGGCGAATATAACCCTCGCTTGTCAATTTGGTCATATTCTTCATTGATTGATTCATGCATTATAATTCTTCATTTTTAGATTGAAGATTTGGCCATTCTTCATTGATTGATTCATGCATTAGAATTCTCATTTTTTGATTCTTCACTCGATTCCATTCTTCAGCTACAGAAGATTTTTGTAATTTGTACCAATATCATCTGTAGTTTTGATGTGTTAAAATTTTCCTTGTATCATTGTAAAGTTCCAATATTCTGTTTTTTCAGGTGTTACAAAATTAGTTATTTTGATTTTTAAAATTTATCCTTTTTTGCACCTTAAAGCACCGAAGTTTGATGTATATTTCATTATTTGTAAGATAGAAAGGTTTCTAGATTACGGCTACAAGTCTTTATTTGTCCCAGAGTGAATGACTAATTATTAGAATTCTCCATCAAAATAAAGGCAACACCATTGCATTTTATTTATATTCTGATAGATGGATTCTACATTGTTTGATGTAACTATCAAACTATGTGGTGAAAAAATAACCAAGAGAAGTTGCAAATGACTTGCATTCAAGAAAATATATATTTTTCATAACTGTTATCTACTAATGGATTGTGAATAAAAACCCTTGCTCATCATAAAATACCAAAAAATTAATCAAGGAAAATAGAACACCTAAAAAAATGCCACAGCACAATTACAAACTCGGGCTATTTGCTGTTTTTCTATCCCATTAAAATTCTTCCGAAGGAGCATTCATCGATGGAGTCGGACTTAGACCCAGGAATTGGAACCATCCATGTCTTGAAAGAGTTCACTATTCCTAGGTTTTGATAAAAGACATTGAATTTGTCACCGGAATACATCCTACACCTGATAGAGTTTAATATTACATCAAGATTCAAGAACTTGCAAATGATAGAAGTAATGGCAGGTTGGAGGAGAAGAGCCTCAGCAAAGAAAATCGTTTTCGAACCAAGAAATCTCCAATGCAGACATGTTGTCACTGTTCCAATTCTCCGATGCAGAAATCTTCTATTATGTCAAATACTCGTGTACCATGCTGTGGCCTGTCAAGCAATAATAGAAGTGAAAGAGAGCCAATAATATAAAAAGAAGATGCATTAACAGATCCAAACCAACTAGTCGTTTCCTCAAAACATAAATGTACTACGTTTGCGAAGAAAAGTTACAAGCATCAATTAACAGCAGAAACATTGCAACAACAATGTAAAATACGAACATCAGGAGCTTTTTTTTTATCCAGAGAAGAAAAGGGGGGGGGGGAGATTTTAGGTCCACATAACAATACTTCTTTCCTTAACAAACCCTGATCTTTGCTCCTAGGTTGCTGTAAATTGTGTTTCACACTAAACGACACACCTTTATATTACAAAACCTACAACTAAGGCTGGCACTTGGGGTCAATGGGTTGAGTTCGGGTTATGCTCAGAGTGTACTAAAAATATCGTAAAACTGGAGTAAGAAAAATGGGTCAATTCGTTGAGTTTAGGTTTCTTGCAGTAACTTCAGCCCAGGTCCGGGTTGGATCAGAGATTGCCAACAAGGCTACAACAAGCATTATCCATAAGCATGAGGGCACCAAAGCATTCTCTAAAAGGTCAAACTAAACAAGTCAATAGACTAGAACATGATTCTTCTAAGGAGGTGTTTGGTTGAATGTTTAGAAATGGAATTGGGATGGATGTGATATTAATAAAGATGGAAAAAATTGCTTGATTGAAGTAATTAGGGTATGTAATGTCATACCCACATGTTGCTCATCACCCCTAAAACCCTTGAATCTCATATCCACCACCCGCTATGCCGCTATGAATGAAGATCCCTATACCTACCCCTCTAGTAACATATTCTAAATCCATACTTTGAGTGCACCAAACAACTAATAAAAAAAGTTCCAAATCCATATCATGGCGCTCTCATTGTATATTACTCCATTTCAATTAGTTAAGTCAAACAGTCCCTAAGTTGTTCGTAATATGTGGCTTCCGAATAGAAACCACTGCAACACAATAGCATTGGAACCTTGAAGAAGCTAGAGAAGGTATATCTAGACTTGTCAGTTGCAAGATAACATTGGTTAGCCTATAATGATTCACCCTAGATCTCGCCACAGGTGAGGCCTAAGTAGGTTTGCATATTACTTCTATCAAAACTAATGTAGTAAGAGAGGTTTATAGAGTAGTGAAAGATGCATTCCTCTAAATTCTCATAAGTCATAACGACATAGAAGATGAATATACAAGGTTCTCATACCCATAAAACCCTTCAGTTGAGTCATCCCCAGCGTGCGTTAAAATAGCATCACCGCCTGGGTGCTCCTCCACATATGAAGTTACATCATATACCTACATCAAGCAACATCAAAAAAGAACAAGCACAAACAGCTTAGAGAACTCGCAATTAGAGCTTTTAAGATAATGGTCACAGTCAAGAAACTAGTTCCATTGGAAGAGAAATGGGCAAAACAAATCAACCTTAGCTTTGATGATGATCCAACAATCAGTCCTTTTGTTGTGCAACGAGACTTCGGCTTTAGTATATCTTCTAGGACCCTTGTTACAAGAATAAACAAGACATAATCAATCTCTTTTTGACTTATAGACATCAACCTAAATGAGTTCCACAAGATCATATACTTCAGGAAAATGATTTAACCATCATATAATTCAGAAATTCAGAAATTCAGAAAAATCTACTTCAGAAATTCAGAAAAATCTTACCATCATACCCAAAACTTCAAACATAATGATTTTATGTCAACCTTAACAATCAGGGACTATCCTAACATGTTTCAGAACCTCCAAAAAAAAAGGCAGAAACCACCAAAATGACAGAAAAAATAATAAAGTTCACAAATACGCATTGTAGTTAAAGAGCAAAGATTCAATACAAGCAAACTACAATGCTAAAAAATAAAATTAACTCTAGTAAAATTACATTCATCTTAAACAATAACTAAAAAAACAAGATTACCCACCAAAATCTGGAATCTATATTCATCAGAAAATATATAAATCATAATGTCAATGAATAAAATCCGTTGTGGTACCTTGGAGACGTTTTTGGTGTTACTATTTGAAGCTTCAATAGATTGACCTGCATTTTTACAAAAATTATAACAAAATTAATCACTCAAATAACAGAAAAATTTTCACTTTTAAAAGTCAAAATCTTCAATTTGAAATCAAAGAAAAAAAAAAAGGAGAGAGAAGAGTAACTGGGTTTGATAAATCGTGGGGTGACAAAAAGAAGGACTAATAGAAAACCCAATATAACTGTTGCTGCTACAATTATCTCCATTAATACTACTTTCGAGCTTTTTTCTAATTTTTTTTTTAAGGAAAAAAAAACGTTGGAGATGGTTGAGGAGGTTCACCGGAGATAAATGTGGGAACTGGGTAATTAATAAAAAAGAGATCTTGTGATTTGTTTTAGCACATTGATTGATTGTTTGATGTTCTTGATTTACCAAAAAGAAAAGAAAAAAACAAAAAACAAAAACGAAAAAATAAGAAGCAAGTGGACTTCAGCCTATAGTTTAAGATTAAGTGCTTTTAGCAAGTTATTTTTTTCCCCGGATTACCAACTTACCATGTGTTTAACTGTTTATGGTACAACGTGTTACACATCTTTTCAGTAAGGAAGCGAAAGGTTAGACCTTAGAAAGTCAGCGAACATCGGTTCTTCTATGTAGGTATGGTATTATTCATGGGCTCTTTTAACGTCGAGTGACTTCGTAACCTTTGCATAGCTGACCATTTACATTGTAATTTTAATGGTGTCTTGATAATGCTCTTATTATGTTCTCTTAGCACATAAACTTTATTGCTGAGATGTTTATGCATTCTAAAGTCCCTTTTAAGGCTTTGCAACTAATTTGATTAGATAAATTTATTATTACAAATCGGGAATAAAGCTATTCTGAATTTTTGTTAAAGTAATCATTGAAGATATAAAGATTAAGAAGTATTAAGAGTTTGAGAGATGAAGTTAGAATAAAGTTTTTCAGCAAAAAAAGAAGCATTATAATTCAAAACCCTTTTTAAAAGGAATTCATCTTCTTTTTTATATTATTCATGATTCTAGGCAGATTTGTCTTTGCTATCTCTTTTGTTTAGGCTTGATTTAGTTTTAGAATCATGGTTTTAGAATTTACTATTAGATTTTTTCAAGTGTACAAGTACATGTTGACTCAAAATGCGGAATGCCCTATATTAGAGATCAATCCAGCCCATGACAATCCACCCTCCCATGCGGCCATTGTCCCACTACAATGGAACCCCTATCACTTGGGAGTAGGAATGGCAACAGGTCGGACTTGGACCGAATTATGCATAATCCGACTCCAACCCTACAAGAAGTCGGATTTTAAATCCGACTCCGACTCCGACATCCGACTTCGAAAATCCGACTTAAAATCCGAACACCCGACTCTGAATCCGAACCGACTTAAAATCCGCACATCCGACTCCGAATCCGATTTGACTTATTTTTCCGCCCATTTTTTATAATAGAAAAGTCTTCTATAATACAATAATCTAATCATTACCATTTTCTAATAATCATATATGGAAATCTTATATAGTACAAATAATCTAAATATTACTAGTACTATTATTTTTAACAATCATTTCTTCAATGATAAAATCTTATGTAATACAATTGGCTTAAAGTCGAAGTCAGGTTATACATAAATAATACACTAACATAAGTAAGAAAAAAGCATTAATTGACTTAAAGTCGGAGTCGAATTCGGATGTCGGATTATTTTATGAGATCCGACTCCAACCCTCCTCCGACTCGGAGTTGGACTTTTTAAACAGAGTCGGATTCGGATTATTCTTTTGTCGGAGCCGGCTCGGATTTTTTCCTTCGGATCGGAGCGAACAAGGGTCGGATCCGGACTGGATTGCCATCCCTACTTGGGAGGGGAGATGAGAGGAGCTACTACTCCTCTCTCTCTCTTAGTTCTCAAGGGATTTGCTATACATATTAAAGTAAAGTGTCTAATTTTTCTTTTTTATATGTAATTTCTCTGTCTACCTCTAGCTTGATAAATCCATCAAAGTTTGGTTGGACTTGAAAAAAATTTCAAATGAAATTAGTATATCTTGCCAAACTCTACTTTCTATTTTTCTTTTACTTATGTTTTCGTGTCAAAACTCCTTTCCTAGATAGATAAATTAGTGTCAAAGAAGAAAACAGGAATATCCAAACTTACTTAACTAGCTCCTTTTAGATTTTTAGTACTTCCTACGTAACATAATAACTGCAACAAATGGAGATCATTTGTAAGGTATAATATATTCATTTGTTGCAGTTATTATGTTACGGGTGAAGTAGCATAAAACAATTAAAAGGATTGTCATAAGACCATGGAATGTTAAGATCGATTCTGTTTCTGTATATACATAGAGACTAGAGAGCTTACATACACCTTTACTACATTCTGAGATCTATTTGAACACAAAAGAGAACTTGATAATATGGCAAAAGCAGTTGAATTAAGCTAATGTAATGCTAATTATCCCTTTGACATCAGCTGCCATTGCAATAGATCTATACATATGAACGGTCTAAAGTCTGCTGTAAGGATTGTTGGAGTAGATTCTAAAAAGTGTTACAGAACCACTAATGTCCAAAATATCTCTTATAGCAGCAAAAATCATATATCCAGATATTTGATACTAAAATCACATATCACATGTTAGATACTCTTGCACTAAACACATGCAAAAGAAAGGTTACATACTACTTAGCCAAATGTATGTATATTCAGGAAATCGAACACGATTGAACTGGGCATTAAGAGGTCTTTCATTTGGTTCCATTTCACTAACATGGACATTCCTCCCCTGCAAAATCAAAACATTGTGTATTAGTGTCCATGTCAGAACATAATGACCTATATGTGTGTATGTTGTGTATATGAGATAATAAATACCGCCCACAAGAGCTACAACAATAGTTTAAGTCCAATATTAATAATATACATTAAATAGTCCAAATACAAGCTACTCGTTCTAATAATAGCACCATCACTGTTGTCCTCCCCTAAAAAATAGATGTTCCTATCAAGAATATACTCACCATTGTACAACCAAACAACGCTGGGTTGCACCACCTGCTGGCATGGTGAAGCTTAATCTGGATGCTTCTTTAGCAACTGAAGGCTGGGTTGGCATGGGAGTGGTTGCACGTAATGAGAAGGGGGACGTACTATTTGCTACTACGTGTCGAGTTCATGCTTGGTGGCCTCCTGAAATTGCAGACAGCAAGGCTCTTCTACTAGCTATAAGGCTTGCCAAACGCTATGGTTATGGGAATGTCATATTGGACTCGGGTAGCCAAGTGCTTGTGAATCGTCTTTCCAAAGCTGTGGTTTAAATTTATTTTTCAGATTTTGATAATGTTTTAGAAGATATTTTGTCGCTATGTTCTTTTTTTAATTCAGTATAGGCCGCATCGTATCGTATCGCCCGTGTCGTAAAGGTTTTCAAATCAACCGAACCGATATTACCCGCATCATAAAGGTGTAAAAAAACCGTATTTTAGGCGGGTTATAGAGATATCTCATGGTTGAAGCCGACATTTGGCGGTACGACAACCGCATCATCCCTGTTCCCGCATCACCGTGACCGTGACCGTTACCGCGATCGTGACCGAAACCACATTTTCGAACTATGATCAGACCTCCATTACATCCCAAGTTATCTAGAAAATTTTAGTTCAATCCATGAAAAAATAATAGGAAATAGGCATTAGGCGCCTACACAATATCCCTTGCATCAAACTTTTATAAGTAATAGATTGAATCAAGGTAGTAGCAAAAGGTGTTAGCAACAACTTGAATCCTAGATCATCAACTATAAAGTTCATCCTCCTAAGCCAAAAGTTTTATACAAACTTATCATGAGATATTAGTTCTTTTGTTTGAATAGCTAAGCTATGTTAGGGATCATATTGCATTTGTGCAACTGAGCTTATAACATCATAAATCAAGCAAATTAGATAAACGGACACATCAACCAATTAGTCATGCACATATATATTTTCGCTTTTTTATGTTCTAAATTCATATTATGAAAGTTCTACATTGAGCACGACAAATTAGATGACATTTGAAATATTGCAAATCAGACTATAGCTTAAACTTTGAAGCAATAAAAACAAATAATTCAAAAACTTCTTAATCTATTTTATGATAAAAGACATTGATTATTGTGGACATTAAGTAGCTTAGTTGGTATGGTCTTCAGGGTGGCATCCAAAACTAGGTTCCAAATCATATCTACATCATTGCCCTTTGTAGCTCTTTATACACCAAAAAGAACACCTGATATATTCAAATCGGAGTAAATATACTAAGAAAGTTATACATTAAAATACAACTACATCATGAGTGTATAACGAAAAGGGTGGTATTTTGAACTAAAGAGGTAGCACGATTGC
The DNA here is from genome assembly GCA_947646795.1 of Beta lomatogona. Lineage (NCBI taxonomy): Eukaryota > Viridiplantae > Streptophyta > Magnoliopsida > Caryophyllales > Amaranthaceae > Beta > Beta lomatogona. The sequence continues at coordinate 790,170 of CANSNZ010000580.1, read as the reverse complement.
AAATAACTTTTGGTGTATAATATATACTGATCATTTGATAGTCTAATTAGCTTGTAGTTTTAGCTACTGTACTTTCTTTGCTTTTCTAGAGCAACTCTACAACTAGGAAGATATCTAATGCACTTCTCAATTGAAGAAGTAATCATATGAGATGCTTTCAGTTACTTTCCACTTCATGAAATCCCAACAAGAAGCAAAGCTTATAAAGTAATCAATCGAAAAGGAAAGGACTTCAAGAAAACCTGATGATTATGCAACTAAATTTTGCTTCCAATGACGCTCAGTTCAAGTAGAATGATGTTTGTGACACAAAGTCAATTTTTATGCAATTTATTAGCAAAAATAGGCACAACAAGAAAATTATATAAGCAGGACACAGTCACACAATTATAAACAATTAGACTTTCTGCTATGAGCTAAAGCTAACCCATACTCCGACGGACCACTGTTTACCTAATAGACAATCTATAATGACAGTCTGAGGAATTAATTTGCTTCTAATTTCTTGAATATGCAGAATATTTCTATGCACAAATTTGCCAACGGGCAGAAAACCAATTTCAGAGAGTGCTGAATCATATTCACTATAATCAAAGTCATATTAGGGAGGCCTTGTCCTTTGCTCCTTGCTTTAACTATTAAATCACCATTTGATCCCTAGTACAAGCTCTATACAGAATGCCTTTCCTCGCATTATTCTAATCATTGTTTGTTTCAGCAGAAATTAAGGTAATGCATCTCATGTTCCAGTGCGAGTTGCATGAGAAAACATATACTGCAATCCTTAAATGCTTTATCTTCAATATTATAAACTTGTAAGAGAGCATCATCAACCTACATTTTCTATGTGATCCTCAAACATATATCATTGACAAGTGCATAGTATAAACCAAAGGAAATCAATATCACAAGCATTCAAATAGCTTACCTTATCCGTCACTTGTTCATCCTCCTCATCTTAGTTCCCTTGCGCGCGTTGTTTTGACGACCACACTTAATGGTAACAAGACTTCCAAAGCACAACGAAAGAACCTTGAAATAAGGAGGAGCCCCACCCAATTCCAACTTCTTAGTTGTTTCATCACTAAGGTTATACCAAACACAAGTTTCAACCCCAAGTTTATGAGGCCAATCTATGCTAAGCAAAAGTTCCCTCCTCATTCCTTTCCCATAATTAAAAAGGGGAGTATATTGACAACTCGGAGTAGCAATGAACAACTTAGTCCATGACTCTTTCACCCCATACTCCTTCATCACCCATACATCAGTCACATTCGACCCCTCAATCGTAGTCGACAAACACAAACAACCATCAAAAACCCCCAAATTAACAACTTTAGTAGCGCGCCCATCTTGATCATATTCATCATAATCAGGCAATGGCACACCATCAACAGCCCATTGTTCAAGCTCCACATTAAAACAACCAATCCCATATACTTTGTTCGATTTCGACAAGAACACCCAATGAAGTAACTTGCTGTCAATCACAACACCATTAATAGGTAGACATTTACCCCTACCATCCGATAAACCCAAAAGTTTCCTACTCTTAACGAAACTCCATGAATCATCTTTCATCCCATATACTACAGTGCTCTCACGAAAGTATCCGTCCTTCATATTATAGAATTCTAACAAAACCAGCTTATAATCGTCATTTAAACGATCATGCCCAAATCCAAAACCACATCTCTGAGAACTTATATATGAAAAAGATGGAGAACCAAACATTCTAGTACATGGATTCAGAAACAAGAAGTGTAAACTAAGAGGGGAACAATGTTCGTTACCAATAGTTGATCGAAGACAAAGCAAACCATTTAAAGAGCCTACAATGTCGAAATGGTTGTATTCGCCGCGAAATGGTTCTGGAAGTGGGAGATAAACAGCGGGTGAATTGGGTGAATCTAAGTCTAAAGAGTAGAGTCTTTGAATGCCGTCTACATGAGCAGTGAAGAAGATGAGGAGGCCATTAGAGGATGAGGAGAGAGATTGGTGGAGGTGACTATTGATGAATTCTTGGGATGAAATTAGGGTTTTGTAGAATTTGTTTGTGCATTTGAATCGCATTAGGGTTTTTGGGTGTAATTTGGGGAGTATATGGGTGACGATTATGTCTTCTGGAAGTATTGCCATTGAAGAAACTTGTTGGATTTCTGCTTTCTTGAGCGCCATTTTCAAATTTCAACCATAGAGGGGGGGGTTTATGGTTTAGAGGTTAGAGAGGACATGAAGGGTTAGAAACTTTTTGGACTGTATTGGATGGAAGTCAACTGAACTTAAATTAAATGAACTAAAACCAAAATGCTAAACATCACGCTAAAATTTCTTAAAATTGCTCCGATTCTATCATATATTTCCAACTTTATTCTTCCTTTTTTTTCCCCCAAACCACCACCTCCATCACCACAACCACCCCCTCCACCACCCACCGGTAGGCCCCCCCACCCCCACCAAAGACCCCCCACCCCACCCCCCGCAACCCCCCATGAGCAAGCCATAGAAACCAAAAAAACAAAATTTGCCTCCTCCACCACCGAATTTCCGGCCAGGACGTTCCAACCATGGTGGAAACGTCTAGCCAGGACATTTCCTCCATGGCCGAAACGTCTTGGCCGGAGGTTCCGGCCATGGAGAAAACGTCCTGGCTAGACGTTTCCACCATGGCGGGAACGTCCTGGCCGAACATTCCGGTGGTGGAGGAGGCCAATTAGCGGATAGTTGTTAGCTGATTGTATTAGCTGATAGTTGTCGATTGTATTAGCTATTTGTATAAAGGTGTTTGATAAGTGATTGATAGTTGATTGCTACATTATTGTGTAATATGACCAATAAGGACATGTGCATAATCTATTGTTGTACCTTTTATTATTTATTAATGTAATTTTTAACAACTTTAGGATATGAATGCAATTGGTCCACTCAATCCCAAACCTCTAATGTCAAAAAGTTCCTCGCCCAACTTTTTCAAAAAGAGCTTTTTGGACTCAATAAGTTAATTGAAACCTCTTTTTACCAAATACTCAAACTAGAGGATTGACTAGTCAAACTAGAGGATTGACTAGTCAAATCCTCTAATATGAGCTCAAACCTCTAGTTTTACCCAAACCTCTATTTACCAAACAAGACCTTAGTCTATTCAATAAATTAATCACTCTTTATTATATCTTCTCTCTATCCTTTGTGATGACATATGTCCCTTTTATGGGGTTAGTTTGTCCCTTTTTGTTGGGATCTAGTCTCCCCATATTTATCAAGGTGGTTTTGTTTGTTAGGTGTTTTTGTGTGTTTGGGTATATATCAAGATCCAGAGTCTAAGTTAAATGTTGTTTTGTTGATCAGAAGTTGTACGGGGCTGCAACAAATATCAGTTTTTCATTTACAATCAGTTGAATTAAATCCGATTCTACTTAAAAACTACATTAGATCGATAAACGCCCTCGCATAAGGCTGCATCAGACAGCGATGGGAAACTTTTCTTCAGTGTTAGATCTACTCAACGATCGTGGTTTTGCTATACTAGAATTATGTTTATTTCAACTTGATATGTACTTGTTAGTTTTAAGCAATTTTATTGTGTTTTAAGCAAAAAGATACTATAATGTGTTACAAGTCTTATAACTTACAACATCATCACATGTGAAACTGGAAGGCAAAAGGCCAAAAAAGAAAAAGGATACATGAAACAAACTAAATCCCAACTAGACATGGCAATACGCAACCCAAAAAACCTGATCCAAAATTTTAAGGTGTTGAAACAATTTGTTATCTGCACCCCGAAAAAGTACCTAAGACCACATACTGAACCCAAATTACCACCTCAAAACCAACTTGACCAACCAATTCGACACTACACCCAGTAGGATCCTTCGAGTTTGGAGATCTTGATTCTGGTAAACAGGCACAAGGCATCCCACCACGTCCAAAAGTAAGGCTTTGCCCCCTAAACTTCCATCTCGAGGGACTGGGTTTAAAACTTACCATTACCAGATAAGGGTTTTTCGTTTCCCCTTGCTACCATTTGTTACCATGTGGCTCTCGTAGGAGCAGTAGTTTATTGCTGTGTGGTTGAAGTGTTTGCGTATGATACATTGCTACGAAGATGGACCATGGATGCAGAGAAATCAAAAAGAAATCCCTCAATGTTATCACAGATTGCCTTTGAACAAATCAACATAACCTACATTCAAGCGGAGTGCTATCAGTAAAAACCCTTTCAGATATTGTCCACATTCTAGTCCAAGGGTGTACCTAGATGGTTAGATATCAAAAAACACCTGTCATTTCAAATCTCTAAACATGAGCTCGTTTATACGGTTGATGCCAATATCTGAGATGGGTTCAATGGGCTGATCATCTTCACCAGTCAACGCCCTTGAGGTTTGTGGCTCTCTGCTGTGCTCATCTGTCAAGCAAAAGGGCAAAACAGATAACACTAGATGTGATCTTCCTAATGGAAGTGTGGGGATATAGTTGGACAGATTTGATGTGGTTTTCAGACAAGTTAACTTACCAAAGATAACATTTAAGGAAGTTGGAGAAGGTGTTGCCATAAAGTTGAGGCCTATATAAAATGCCAGTCCTAAGACTATTATGACCATGCAATAAGTTGGTACAGCTACCGCCCAATACCTAGAATAAGAAACTTAACCATTAATATTTTCATCAAGGTGGCAAAACAGCTATTGCTGAACCGAAGGCCAAAACACAAATAAAGGGTAGCAATAGAATTCCAGATGATCCGGCACTCTAAAGAGGACATGGAAATACAGTTTTTAGTAGCAGACGGATAAGTTGGTAGAGATTGGAAAAACTCACTCGCTTGGAATATAAGAAAGTTCCAAGAACATAATTCAAGCAATATTAGAAAAGGTAATTAATGATACAAATATCACCTCCTACTCTTAGTGCCCGTTATAACTCCTAAAGTACGATAAAGTGAAGAGATACGTCTTCCGACCGACAATGCATTACCAAAAGGACTTCAAGAATTCTTCCCTAGGGCGGGAGATAACCACTATCATGAGCATAAGTGTATAACTGACCCTATATAGAAACAGTCGTCATCGACGTTATTGTGCGCTCTAGAGATAGATTCCCTCCCCCCCTTTTCCCTCATCCCCCCCAAGAAATCCTTTAATTGTGAGGTTGCATGAAGGCCGTAACTGATACATTACATAATGCTCTTCTACACTAGATGCTTGGTTCATTAAAGTATGCATATGGATAGTGGAAATTGGAGGGAAAGGCAGAGAGGGGAAAGGGAGGGATTCATTTTCCCTTGCTCAGATTTTACATGAGCAAAGGGAAGAGAATAAAAGGATCACTATCCTTCTCCTCTTAGTAAACCAATATTTTCTGATATTGGAATACTTTGGAAAGAAGCTGCAATCTCACTCTTCCTTTCCGTTCCTGTCCTCACCATCCCTTCGTACCTTTCCCTCCATGATTGCTATCTAAACAAAGTGTCAAGAGTCAAAACTCAAAAGTACACATGTGTATGACTGACCTGCTAGGATAGTAAGAGATCCCAATAGAATGCAGCCAGCTTTCAGGAACATATGCCCATATGAAGAATATAGCTGTTCAAGGAAAGTAGTGTAAATGCTTTAAGTAAATACCAAACAATTGATACAAAGACAGGCAAGCAAATGTGCTACCATGTACATTAGCAATGAACAACTAGATTTGAGGAATACCAACAGAAGCAGGTCTCAACATTCTATTTCAAATTATGTAGCTCAAAAAAATCACAACTAGAACACTCCATAAAACAAAGATTCTGAACTACACCTGTGGCAACGATAACTGTTATAGAACCCACAAATCCATATACTTCAGCTGGTTTTGGACCATGCTGACCAGATAGACCAAATCCAGAAGCATTATCATCAACGTCCAGGAAGAAGCCAGCACTTTTCCTCCTCCTTGACAGGCTGAGAACTCTTCTTGGGCTATTAACAGGGGGAGGATCTGCCATATCGTCCTTTGGTATACCACCTGTTAACATCATTTCATACAAGCTGAACTAACGTAGATATTTGAATATCAGCATTCCTTGAATCAACAAGATTCCAGACTTTGTTATGGAGTCTTAGTCTTCTGGACTTCCAATATAAATATAGAACAAGTTACCGAACATAAGCTGTCAATGCCGCTGTTCTAACAGTCTACATAGTTAAAAGGTGCCATTTATTGAAAGAATACTCCTTATGTCCAGAATTTACAAAATTATCAATCATGCTTATAAAAAGAAAAAAAAAAATAAGAAAACATCATTCATTATATTGTTTCTCACTTTTTCATTTACTACTTATTAGCCCGCATGCGGTCCTCCAATTTATGGGAAGAAAATACATCAAAAAGTTTTATATTTTTTGTAATGCATTCATATTCCACAAAAAAAAAATCCAGAGATGAACTAAAATTTTGACACTACCTATGTCACTCGGACGCGGGTACCTATGTCAGACACGAGTCAATGTCCAACTCATCAATTTTATGAAAAAATTCCGTGATTTTTGCGGATGAAGTGTCAAAGCATCCGTACCCATGTCAGAGTATCGAAGATCAAACAAGGGTACATGAGGTAAAATGATGAGTCCTAGTACCATAGCCTATCAACTAAGCACTAAGATAGTAAGCACAATGCAGCATTAAAGACCATATTGCCAAACCTTGTACTATGGCATTGTTCCACAACCCAAAAATACTTGATATAGAGATCTGAAACACAATATAGATCATTCTATATAGCATAAACAGTCGGGATATTATTATATTCAATTAAAACATAATGACAAATTAAAGTATGATAAAAGTTTAATCAAAACAACAAAAAAACTTAAAAATTTACATTACTGGTAAAAGAAGCTTCAGCAAGGTACTGACCGATCGTTCTTGGCATCTGGATCCTCCTCATCGTTTTCTTTCTTGTTCTTCTTCAGTTAGTATGAATTCTAGGGTTTGTGCAAATTATAGAAACCCTTCAAATTTGCGAAAATTTAAAATGTGAGATAATAGAAAGTGAGAACAAAACTGCAAACAATTTGCAACCAATTAGGGAGATTTGAAGAGGAATTTCATATGCGATAAGAAAAGATCTGGAAATTGTACAGTAGGAGGAAAAGAGCTTGAGTTTGAGAGAAGGGGAAGTGCTATGTTTCTATGAATTTAAATTTTTGTTCCTCTTAAGTCTCGATAAGAGAAAATTTAGAGCGAGATTGGGGCTGAGATTATGGTGTTGGTAGTTGGTACATTTACACTTTTATTACTTCCTCTGTTTTTTTCAACTTTTAACGCTATTTCTATATTGCAGTATTGAACTTTAGCCATCTTGTAATGAAAAACATATTAATGTACATGGCTTATGTGGGATCTTGTTAGATTATTGCACGCATATATTTTTAAAATATCAACTTTTTATAATTATTACTTCTATATAAATAAATATATTAATGCTCAAATTTGAGTATCGGCAAATTTGCAATTGAGCAAATGTTAGAACTAAATATGAGGAGCGATTTTCTTCTTTCGACAAGATGAGAATAAAAAATCATTGTAGACAGTATAAATTTCCCACTTTGAAATTGCAACACTTTGTTGTCGATTTTCAACAATACTAGTATAGATATGCCTATTTTTATGTTCATCATACAAATTATAAAAACAACTTTTTAAATCTCAAACCCAAAAACCAACAAATGACGGTGATATTGAACAAGCCCTGGCTGAAAATTTTGAGGTTTGAAGCGTGGTTGAAATTTTTTGACATGAAAAATACGGCCCTGTTTGGCACTAGCGTTTGAGGTAGCAGTTAGCGGTTGGACGAGATTAAAACGCTACTTAAGAAAATTATGAGTGTTTGGTAAAGTAGTGGTTGAAGTAGCGGGTAACAGTTGAAGCAGATTATGAGTAGCGGTTGTGGAACGTTACTACATGTAACGTTTGAAATTTAGATATAGCGGTCTAGCAAATAAACACTATATAATAGCATAAGGTAGAATTATTAACCAATGTTTTTTATTTTTCTTTTTCCTTTTACTGTTTATTTATTGTTTTATTTTATGGCAATGCAATGTTTATTTTAGTAATAGTAGAGATGTAATTTAAATATTTATTTTAAAGATAAGATATTTTACAAGTATTTTAGTTAAAATTAGTAATATAAATTTTTCGAGGGTTAAATATTTTCTTAGATTTATACATTTCTTTGAGCACCTAAAAAGTCATATACTCCTTTTTGTGTAACTTCTTTGAAAAAATAAATCTTGAATTTAACTATTGAACGAACATATGAAATTATTGTAATTCATTTCATATTAGAATAAATGTCATTTATTGTCTTTTATAATTTCAACAGCTACATTTGCCAAACACTTCTAATTAAACAATTAATTTAATCGATGATCGCTGACAGCTACTAGTAAACAGCTAGCCGCTACCCCCAACAGTTACAGTTACTGCAACCGCTAACCGCTACTACAACCGCTAATTTTGCCAAACATGCCCGTATGGGTTAGAGATACATTCATTGAAAAAGGCAAAACCTAACAGAATAATATATTAACATTGGACGGGGCAGTGCAAGCCAAGTAGTATCTCAGGCTTCAGGAATGTGATTCTATTCCCACTAATGCTAGTGTGCTACTATGTAGGTATCAAAAAGTAAGTAGTGTCTTGTTTTCCTTCGATGAAAGTCTGACTGAAAAGTTAAGCTCCTGATTTATCTTCATGACTGACCAAAAAACATCTTGTTTACTCTATAGCTAGCATCAGTCTCCAACTCTCTGCTACCCATGTTATTCTAAAAAGTCACTTTTTTTTTCTTACCCTATTAACTACTAATTCCCTATGCATCTGCCAGCAACTAAATGACTCAATAACTTCATTTTGTTTTAATTAAAATATAAGCAAAATATTAAAAAAAAACAATTAATAATACACTTTTTTGTTGAGTTATCGTGTCCCCAAGTCCATATCCAAAGTTTGTAGTTTGTACACTTATTACACGAGTCCTTCACTTAAGAATTACATGTACCACCCTTGGAACCATAATCTGAGTCTGAACTCTGAACATCATAGCTTAAGGGAATATAATCATTCCCCCAATCACAAGAGTATGAAACAAGGACCATCAAAACAAAAACATTAAAAAGAAGAGTATGGAACAAGGATAAGAGTCACTAATTCATGAAGCTTTTTTAAGATTATTCTTCACTACTTTTCTACAAAGAAATCATATAAACCACTAACTATAAATCCTTTATCCTCAATCATTTCTTTTTCATAGAGCTATATTGTACTTGCTCTACAAGAATATATACCTATGAGCATATAATCATCTTTGTTCTTTCCTCTTTCCCCTTATATTAAGTATTAACATACCACTATATAATAATCTTGTATCCGTAATCCTTTCTTCTTATTTTTCTGTAAGCTATGTTGTACTTGATCTACAAGAATATTTGCCTACAAGCATATAATTATCTTTGTTCTCCCTGATTCCCCTTATACTGCATAAATAGCAACTTAGCAAGTAACATCGTTCTTCCATCCTAAAACACCCAAAACCAACCCAAAAAGAACTAATCGAAAGAAATGATGAAGTCTTTCAGCCGTGTTAGTCCAAAATCAGTCTCATCTTCACCTAAACCAAAGGCAATTAATCACCAAGAAAATTTTGGAACCAACATGATCAAGCATGAACTTATTCTCCGAATCCCAGGAAGTGTAGTGAACTTGATGGAAGAAGGAGAGACCATGGAGCTAGCACGAGGCGATTTCTCTGTATACGTCCTCTCAGACCAAAATATCTCCCTTGCTACCATCATCAAAGTCGCGGACAACCTCCAATGGCCGCTCACAAAAGATGAGCCGGTGATAAAGCTTGATGCTCTTCACTACCTCTTTACTTTACCCATGAAAGGCGGTGATCCGTTAAACTATGGGGTGACTTTCTCCGAGCGATGTGACAAAAAATTATTAGGCTCCTTAGATTCCTATCTTAAACAACATTCTTGCTTCTCTTGTTCATCTAAATTTAACGGGAGAAACGATCTCGATTGGAAAGAGTTTGCTCCTAAGGTTGAAGCTTATAATGGAGTTGTAGCTCGGGCAATTGCCGGCGGAACCGGTCAGATTGTTAAGGGGATTTTCATGTGTAGCAATGCTTACACCAACCAGGTAAATCCATACTCTTTTTTTCATAACAATTGGAAATTAAAAAGGGAAAATTTCCACTTTTTGCCCAAATTTTGATTCTAACAGTTTTGATATCTTATAATCACATCCATGTAGCAAGCACTAATTAAAACAAACTAACAATCAAATTACAATCCCAATTACAAACATACAAACTAACCAATTCTTAGCACATAAAATCCAACCTACAGAAAATAACATTCAAATAACAGCAACCCACTTATTAATATCACAAATTAGACACTAACACCAAGATATTACCTGGTGAAAGATGGGTTGGAGGGTGTCGTCGGCGTCGCGCGTATAATAGCAATGTAGGTATCCTTAATAAAGTAACAGCACATTAAATTCCGAACAAGATCCTTCTCTGCTTCGAATTTTCGGTGATATGAAAGTATGAAGCATCCTCACAGTATTAGGTCAACATAAAAAAAAACGAAATTATAAAATGATGAACTCTGCTTCGAATTTTCTGTGATCTGATTGAAAATTAAGAGAGAGCCCTAGATCCTGAAATTTGGGGGCAGGGGGTAAACGAAGAACCCTAGATGAGGAAGAGATAGATTGAAAAGAGGTTGGTGACTTGGGTAAATTATTTTGGAGAGAGTGGTTAAGTGCAAAGCTTAGATTTTGCACAAGCTAGTACATGAAGCATGGTGCGCATATGTACATCAGTACATAGATAGCAAGTCAAATATAAAAGATAATAAGTCAAATGAACACATGTACATTGATAACAAGCCAAATGAATATATGTACATTTCTATTGGCACATGTTCATTAGTATTGGTTTTTGTGTACGTAATGTAGTGCTTCAGGCTTCATGTTCATCATGTGTATGGTTATCTTCATACGGATACGGGTGTGTGTATGTACTAATTTAGGAGTAAGTGGGAGCACATAAGGTTAACATTAAATGATAGTGGGTGGGTAATTAATGATAGTTTTAGTAAGGTAAAGCAGGGGTAATATTGTCAATTAAAGTTACTTTTTTAACCAAAAATAGAATTGTTGTAATAGATATGAAACTATAAGTAGTAATTGTTGCAATAGAAAAAGAACGGAGGTATTAAGTCTTAAGAACTGAAAATGGGAAACTAATAGTGAATTTAATGTTGACTTGACGGAGGGATACAAGTACTTCGTCCGTAACACAATAATTGTAACAAATGGCTATTGGCCCTGTTTGGCAAATAGAGTTTAGAGTTTGCTGATAGAGTTTTAACTTTTTGTTCAGCAGATTTGACTGTTGATTTGACAACTTTTTTTTATAAATTTGTTTGGTAACAATTAACTGATTGCTAAAAACTTATTGTCATTTGTTTGTGTGAAATGACATTTATTATTAGAGGCAAAAAAAGTCATTGAACATATATTTACCTAATCCTCTAAAGAAAAAGCTCCTATTAGGAGCTTTTTCATTTTGAAAGTTTTAATTCCAAAACTCTCTCTAAAATTCTCTTTTACCAAACACCCCTTTAGAGTTTTTGACTAGTCAAAACTCTTAAAGTGGTCCAAAACTCTCTTTTTGCTCCAAAACTCTAATTGCTAAACTCCCCCATTATTTGTGAGGTATAAAATATTTATTCGTTGCGTTTATTTTTTTACGGAGGGAGTATAATTCTTATTGAATGATGTATATTCAAAGAGAACATAAATTTAATGTCGTTGTGATCGACTTGAAAAAGATGTCGAAATAAGATCCATTTGAAAAAAATTATTTGATTTTTACATGTTCTATAAGATAAGATGTAATTTGCGTTTCAACCTTCTATAAGTGCACTTATTGTCTTTAGGATGACCTGAAAATAATTGTCACTTAGAGCATGGCCACTCATGCCCTAAAAAAAATGTCATCCCTCTCTCTCATCAACTTTCTCTCTCATATTACAAAAGTTGATCATGTCTTATGATTCATTTTGACAAATGCACTCCACTCATGACCCAAAAAATAATTAATTCAGGAAGTGTGTCAAAATATAGCAAAATGGATGTCTATTTATAGATCTCAAAAAATTAGGACTGTTGGTGAATTTTTTTTATTTTATTTGTAATTTTAAAGTTATTCAGATTACAAAATCTGAATAACAAAAAAAAACCTTTCTGATTCAGCAACCCCATGTTGAAATTTGGTTGGTTGTCAAATGCCAACTGCTCCTGCATGTGCACGCGTGGCGCTTCTTCATTGTCTCTTACAATTATTGCCCTATTAAACTCACCGTTTTCATTGTTTCCCAGCCAAAATTTTCCCACTTTTTCGTGGGCCCCTCCATCTCCTTTTACATGACTTAATCCATGGATTGAGTCATTCTATGACCCAATTTAAAACATGAAAAATCCATGGATGGAAGACAATGTTTTTTTTGACCTTGATAGATGACCCAATTTCATGGCCAATTCTACCATGAGTGGGCATGCTCTTATAACAAAAAAAAGTTACTCATTTATTATTAAAGATCATTGTTAGGTCATGTCACATTCTTGGTTACAAGGGATGTAACTTATTTCGCTCTCTATAGTTCAAGCCATAATTACTTAGATTAAAACTCATATCCTAATGTCTATAACAAAAACCCACCTTTTTGTTAACCTATAAGGTTATGATTAACTAGTTTAGGTTTGCCATGTTTAATACTCCTAAATGTCCAATTATCAGATGCAAAATGGAGGGGAATTGATTCTTAGCGAGGACAACAACAATGTGAAAATCACAATGGCAAAAACCAATAGCAACAAAAGCACTGTATCTAGAAACAACTCCATGAATCAAAGCATAAAGCGGTAATCGATCCTACAATACAATTTTATTCTGTAGTATTTAGTGACAAAAGAAGAAGCATCAATACTATTTCTAGCCTTTTTTTTTGTTTACCAAATCTTATCTCTTTACTAAGTTGGGCATATTTGTTGCATGTAGTGTGAGAAAGTTGTCAGATACGACACAAAAAATGAGCAAAACGATGCTAGATGGAGTGGGAATAGCCACTGGATCAGTGATGGGGCCTTTAGTTAATTCTAAACAGGGAAGAGCATTTTTTTCTATGATGCCTGGAGAGGTTATTCTAGCTTCATTTGATGCTCTTGGTATGTTGTTTCAATACCACGATTCTATATACAATATCTTTATAATATCATGTATTCATATCGTACCTTTATGAAATTACAATGGGTTAACTTGTCCGTCAGTTCGCTCGTTTTATACCAACAAACTAACAAAGGGACAACAAATATCGTAATATTCTTAAGCGGGGTTGCCAACACGTCTATCAGATACATTATGGATCCCTCTTTTAAAATTCATGAACTTAGCACAACACAACTTTTCCTTGACTCATGCGTACATCCGCTTGCCTGACACAACTCGTGCCTAGATCCACCATAGGGTTTCTCATGGTCTTTAACAGCCTTGATCGCTTATATTTTTAAGTATGTATTAATAAAATAATAAAAGGATCATACTTTGAAAACAAATCACACATGATAATGTATTCTTTATTCATCAATCTGAGTAGATACATTAAGTTTGTGAAGTTTGACCATTGAAGTAATTGATGATGTTCTTAGTATAGATTGTAGTTTCTCATTAGATTTAAGTTCAGTTTAATTTAAACTAATCGCCATTGTCAAATTATGCAATTTGATCTGATTGTCAAATTGCGCAGATAAGATAATGAATGCCGCTGAAGCTGCGGAGCAACAAGCTCTTTATGCCACCTCTGGAGCTGCAACTAGGATGGTGTCTAACAGGTAATTACTACTTAATTTGTGATAGTCTTGAAATAAAGTATGAGACATCAATGTTAGTATATGTTCTAATATCTTACTCCCCCCGTCCCATTTTATAGTTTTCCTTTCATTTTGGGCACGGGAATTAAGGAAACAATGATTATTATGTACTTGCATGGGGAGTTGTTGTTCTTTTTGGAATTATTGTCATAAAAAAATGAAAAAGAATGAGAATATTAAGGCTATGTTTGGGAACATAAGCTGAAATAGAGCTGAAACTGATAAGGTAGCTGAAAAAAGCTGAACTGATAAGGTAGCTGAAATTTTCAGCACCTTAAATTGAGATGCTATATTTGATAACAACTCAATTTAAGTCAATTTTTGAGCTTAAATAAAATTTAAGTTCTTATCCCAAACACGACTATTTATTTTAAATGACTTAAACATTTAGCACCTACTCATTTAAGGTGACTTAAATGTGTTGCCAAACAGAGCCTAAATGGGTGGGCATGTGAAAAGAGGAGAGAGAGAGAGTAAAAAATGATTATTGTTGTACCCAACCAATGAGAGTTAAGGAACATTAAATGAGGGTAAGGATAGGAGTTAGCTCAAGTGGATAGAAGACTCGCCTTGCCCGAGGTCGAGGGTTCGATCCTTATCCCGGCATTATCTTTGGGGTGTTTCTTTCGCATGCTATGCATGCCTTACCAGCCAATGTGTTGGTGTTTCCTACAGTGCTAGTAGCCTTGTAGGGGTTAGCCGACTTAATCTCTCCGATCAAAAAAAAAAAAAAAAAAAAAATTAAATGAGGGTGTCAAAAACCCATGTGAAAAGGTGGAGAGAGAGGGAAAAAAGTGATGTTCAAAAATGAAAATAAGAGAAATGGGAACAACATTTTGGGACACTCTAAATGAAATACGGGAACTATAAAATGGGACGGAGGGAGTAGTTTGTAACACGATTATCATACATACTTACTATAGATGGTAGAATGAGTAATGTAATGAGCATGCACACACAGGTTCGGAGAAAATGCAGGGGAAGCTACTGAAGATGCGCTTGCAACCGCTGGACATTGCGCTGGCACAGCTTGGAACATATTCAAGATAAGAAAAGCTATCAATCCAGCTTCCGCTGCCTCCTCTGCCTCCTCTGGAGCTCTACGAACTACAGGAAAAGCCATAAAATCTTGAAAAAGGAATATAATTTATAAAAGAGCTTGATAATTAGTATGAAAAAACATTCTCTATATTTTTGAAGTTAGTATTTGTATAATTCTGTTGTTTCAAAGAATTGTTTGTTGAGTGGTATAACGATTGTAAAATCTGTATTTGGGGTGGATTCCAATTTATATGAGCATCTACATATATAAGCTTAAATCGAATTTGTCTCTTGTTGAAATACTACATGATAATATTGTGATTCTACACTTTCTTTTTGATGGAAAAAGAAATTGAATAATTCCACAAAGTATACAAGATTTCCTTAACCTTAAGCTACAAAAAGTGTTAAAACCCATAATTTTATATACTTCCTCCGTTTTTTTTTCACATGTGACACTTTCTTTAAATGGAATGGTGCAAAATACATGTGACACTTTTTTTTCTTTCCCAAATTGGTAAGTTTTAGCCTATTAAATTACCAACTTATCCTTATTTATAACTAAAATTAAACCTATTTAATTTAACCTAATTATATACTAATCTAAATTAATTAAACCTCCTCTCTAACTTCCACCACCCCTCCCCCACCCCCCCACCCACCCAACCCAAGCAGCCCAACTCCTTCCCTCTCCCCTCCACCCCATCCTCGCCCCCGCCCCCCACCCTCCTTCTCCCCTCCCCCCACCGCCCCTTCCCCAGTCGATTTCCCCCTCCCCTTCCACCAGTCGATTTCCCCCTCCCCTTCCACCGCCGATTTTCTTCACTTGTTTCTGCTTTGTTTCTCGACTTCTTCCACCGTCGATTTTAGCGCACTCGAGGTCGAATGGAATGGGTGGGGACTTGGGGAATTAGAAGGATAGGGGCTGCGGCGGTGGAAGGGGAGGGGGAAATCGAGGGAAGGGGCGAGGCTGGGTGGAGGGGGGGGGGGAAGGGATTGTGGTGGGGTGGAGGGGTGGGGTAGGTGAGTGGGTAGGGGAGGGGTGGTCCCCACTTTTACTTAATCCCCCTCCATTTTTTTTCTAGGTAACCGTGTTATTCAAAAGTGTCACATGTAAAAAAAACAGAAGAAGTATATAAAAAGGAAATTATCTATGACAACCTTGCACTTTGGTAAGGGACTCAAGGTTATCATATAATCATAGATAATTTTCTAGAATTTCAAAACTTAGGCTTATTTTATATAATTATTCGAAATTGTTTAAACTAGTCATCACTTACGTAGTTGTATCATATCTTTCAAGCTTATGATGATTGAAGTAGAATTCAAAAACATCAACAACAAGAGAAGATTGAAGATTATTTTCTTTTGCTTGGTAATGGATATAATACCCCTTATGATTGCTTTAAAGGGATTTAGCAAGCTACTTAATTCAACAAGATGCATCTTTCTTTTAGGGAGCTCAATTAATTCCTTAGTTACTCCATAGTTAATGCTTGGTTGGGAGTAGTCTAGGGATGAGTTACCTCTCGGGAAGTTTCTCGGGGTGCGCATGAGTGAGGACAAAATGCGCCGAAAGAACTTGTGTTGGTTATTGAGGACAATTGTAGCCCTAGATGTGCATTATGATGATAGACTCGACTCCTTATGGGTCGGGTGTTACAATAGGCCTCTAAATGGAAGTCATGTGCGAGGGCAACCCAAAAGATTTCTTCTTACCTAAAAAAAAGAAAGTGAAAAGAAGGTAGTACTTGGTATAGACGTGAGTGGTAATGTTTTTATCTCACAATCTCAATGAAGTAGTTGTCCTTTTGCTCATGGATGTTATTTTTGAGTCCGATTGCCCGTCGCTACTGAATCGCCTCTCATGTGCTCCATCTTCATGTCTGATATGGATTATGTACATGAAGGCACTTTTATGCTTAGTAGATATTTTAACTCTTGTTCTTCATCTCATGTGCGAAAGGATGGCAACACGTTGCCATCACCTTTCTAAGTTAGTACCTTTTGGTTATAAACAACGTTGGATTAACTATTGTCCCCATGACGTTCCTCCTTATGTACTTAGTTATGAGCACTTCGTCCATCCCTTAATTTTATGCACTATCTTTCCCCTAAAAAAAAGTTGTCCAACGAGGCTACAACACATAGATTAGAGGAGATCAACATGGGCCCGAACCGAAAGTGGGCGGGTTTTCAGTATGATTTTTCGGCACACGGTTCGGGCCCGACCCGTTTATGGGCAAAAAAGACGAGCCACGAGGTAACCTAAATCGAAAAGACAAGCTAAATTTTGACCCGACCCGAAAAGCTCAATTGTCCTTGTTCAAAATAGCGGGTGTTGGCGCGACAATTTTGGACTGAGGTTTGATCCTGAATAAACCACTTTTTTCTTGCCAAAAATCGGTCCGACCCGATCCATGATCACCTCTAAAGGTCATAGTAGAGGTGATCATGGGCCGAGCTCGGGCCGGGCCATCACTAAAAAAGTTGGCCATTGGTCGGGCCGGGCCAAAATTTGGTTCATATTTTTGTACTCAAACTGGGCCAAAATTTAAAGGTCATTTTCGGCTTATTCAAAGTCTATCCCAAAGCCAAAAAAATATGACTGGGCCGGGCAACAAAAGCTGCCCAATCCCGGAAAAAAATCGGGCTGAGCCCCACGGCCGGGCTGATTTGATCAGCTCTAGTCCGTCATAGATACAGCAATAAACGCAACACCACAAAGAAAAGAGAAACACAAATCCAAATCAAAGGTGATCTTAACTAATCACACATTTCATTTTTCACCCATGGAAACACAACAGAGCATATACAAAGCATCAAGAAGCATAAAAAAGAGAGACAACACTTTATACAACGCCTTACTATCAATCTACCATGACTCCATTTTTGTTGGTGAAATCTCTCAACTTTGGCCTCAACTTCCTCTCCTCGCTAACCTTCGTTGTGGACTCTGGTATTCTTCTCGATTTCAGGGCACATGTTACTTCAAATCCACTGATGGACACACAAATAAAAAGGAAATTATCTATGATAACCTTGCACTTTGGTAAGGGACTCAAGGTTATCATATAATCATAGATAATTTTCTAGAGTTTCAAAACTTAGGCGGCTTATTTTATGTAATTATTCAAAATTGTTTAAACTAGTCATCACTTACGTAGTTGTATCATATCTTTCAAGCATATGATGATTGAAGTAGAATTCAAAAACATCAACAACAAGAGAAGATTGAAGATTATTTTCTTTTGCTTGGTAATGGATATAATACCCCTCATGATTGCTTTAAAGGGATTTAACAAGCTACTTATTTCAACAAGATGCATCTTTCTTTTAGGGAGCTCAATTAATTCCTTAGTTACTCCATAGTTAATGCTTGGTTGGGAGTAGTCTAGGGATGAGTTACCTCTCGGGAAGTTTCTCGAGGTGCGCATGAGTGAGGACAAAATGCGCCGAAAGAACTTGTGTTGGTTATTGAGGACAATTGTAGCCCTAGATGTGCATTATGATGATAGACTCGACTCCTTATGGGTTGGCTGTTACAATAGGCCTCTAAATGGAGCTCATGTGCGAGGGCAACCCAAAAGATTTCTTCTTACCTAAAAAAAAAGAGAAAAGAAGGTAGTACTTGGTATAGACGTAGAGTGGTAATGTTTCTATCTCACAACCTCAATGAAGTAGTTGTCCTTTTGCTCATGGATGTTATTTTTGAGTCCGATTGTCGTCGCTAGTGAATCGCCTCTCATGTGCTCCATCTTCATGTCTGATATGGATTATGTACATGAAGGCACTTTTATGCTTAGTAGATATTTTAACTCTTGTTCTTCATCTCATGTGCCTTTCTAAGTTAGTACCTTTTGGTTATAAACAACGTTGGATTAACTATTGTCCCTATGACGTTCCTCCTTATGTACTTAGTTATAAACACTTCGTCCATCCCTTAATTTTATGCACTATCTTTCCCCTAAAAAAAAGTTGTCCTACGAGGCTACAACACATAGATTAGAGGAGATCAAAACGGGCCCGAACCGAAAGTGGGCGTGTTTTGGATATGATTTTTCGGCACACGGTTCGGGCCCCGACCAGTTTATAGGCAAAAAAGACGAGCCACGAGGTAACTTAAATCGAAAAGACAAGCTAAATTTTGACCCGGAAAAGCTCAATTGTCCTTGTCCGAAATAGCGGGTGTTGGCGCGACAATTTTGGACCGAGGCTTGATCCTGAATAAGCCACTCTTTTCTTGCCAAAAATCGACCCGACCCGATCCATGATCACCTCTAAAGGTCATAGTAGAGGTGATCATGGGCCGGGCTCGGGCCATACCATCACTAAAAAGTTGCCCATTGATCGGGCCGGGCCAAAATTTGGGTCAAATTTTTGTACTCAAAGCCCGCTATTTCGGGCTAAAATCGAACCGGGCCGAAATTTATAATAAAATGGTTATTTTCGGCTTATCCAAAGTCTGTCCCAAAGCCAAAAAAATATGGCTGGGCCGGGCAAAAAAAAGCTGCCCAATCTCGGAAAAAATTCGGGCCGGGCTGATTTGATCAGCTCTTGTCCGTCATAGATACAGCAATAAACGCAACACCACAAAGAAAAGAGAAACACAAATCCAAATCAAAGGTGATCTTAACTAATCACACATTTCATTTTCACCCATGGAAACACAACAGAGCATATACAAAGCATCAAGAAGCATAAAAAAGAGAGACAACACTTTATACAACGCCTTACTATCAATCTACCATGACTCCATTTTTGTTGGTGAAATCTCTCAACTTTGGCCTCAACTTCCTCTCCTCGCTAACCTTCGTTGTGGACTCTGGTATTCTTCTCGATTTCAGGGCACATGTTACTTCAAATCCACTGATGGACACACAAATAATTGGTCTTTCAACACCTCACGCCTTAATCTCCATGTTGCCCTTCTCGCTGGTATTCCCAAACATTTGAAGCTTCATTATCTTATTTGGGTTTCTATATTTTTTTATTGTTCATGTGAATTTTATGCTGATTTATGTTTATTAGTAATAGAACTTTGGATTAGAAACGATTTCTTATGACGATTCATGTTAGCGGACCCCGAATGATTTGGGGACTGCGGCTTTGTTGTTGTGGTTGTTATTATTGTAATATTGTTATTGAACTTTGGTTATTACTGTTTATTTTGGCACATTAATGCTAGGAGAGGAGTAAACCTTAGGATATGTAAGGTTTTTTTTTTCCTTTTCTCCAAGTGGATTGGAGGAAAAGTTGAAGCATTTTAGTTGAAGAAGGGTTAATAAGTCTTGTGTAAGACCGCCTTATCATAAAATTAGTGTAAGTCCATGTTACTTTGTTTTCTGAAAGGTTCATTTTGTAAGTTAAAAGGGTCACTTTATGAGTTATAGGGGTCACTTTTAGATAATAGGTCACCCCGTGTCTTAAAGGGGTCAGTTGTACCATAAGTGACCCTTTTAAGATAGCAAGTTACCCACGTCTTATCATAAATCATGGTAAGACGGTCTTATAAGAGACTTAGGGAAGAAGGGTAGAGGTTAAAACTAAAATTTTTTTGGGCATTTCCTTACTGCTTCCAATTGCATTCTAATGACATGGCTTAATAATTTTATAATTTTCATTTACCAAAGTCCTCAGTTTTCTTTCATCATGTAACATTATTAATTTATTACTGTAATAGGGTTGATGGTGAGCCTAGGTGGCTTGCAAGCTACTTGAGCTTGGCTCAAGAGATTCATGTAGCTGAGAAAGGCCAGGATGGACTCGAGAGGCTTGTGAACAATGTTCAGTTTTGTTTTTTGCAGATTATAGAATTTGGTTTGTAATAGTGAAGATTTGCGGGGGATATTAAAAGTTAAAACTATTAGCAAAAATTTAGTTATTGCAATACTATAAGCTCAACTTGAAAATGATTAGCTCGAAAAAGCTCGAGACTTGGCTTGAGGACTAGTAACTAGTTTACTAAGGTGGATTGGTTGTGTTGAGAGCATTTCCGGGTATAGGTATAACCACCTCAATCAACTCCCCATTTCTGGCATGCCGAACCTTTTGGTATGTATTGTCCCCTAACTATAGATCAGATCCACCGGACGAGAAACTCAATTCCGCACTGCTGCGGAGTCGTCAGACTTATCCAAAAAGGGATTTTGAGAATTTCTTTAGATTGCGTTGAAGGAAATCTACCAAAGCTAGGTAGATTCTGGTATCTGTTGAGTTAAAATTGACTATACTTACTGGAAGTTCATATGATTGTAGGTTTTTTTATTTCGAGGGGATTCTTCATTCTTTTATATCAGTAACATTAGTTGGTGGTTCTGTTTTCTGAAATAAGCAGATAATAAATAAAAAAGGGGATCTATGGGATTTGAGAACTTTGACTTCTTGAGCCTTGCTGTTTGGAATTAGGCTTGTTGAGTACCAAAAGAACTGATTTTGCTCCAAGGCATTGATAGCTACTTTATAGAAGGTTTTGCGAAGGTGATTGATAAACCCTACCAGCTTAGTTAAGATTATCAGATACTATAGTTCTGTTAGTTTGCTACTGTATATGGTGCCTTTTGCAGTTTTGTACTTGTGAGTTGTAACTTGGTAATGAGTGATCTTTTATTAGATTTTTTTTTTGCTGTTGTTGGATAGGAAACGAAGGTGGGTGTCTTATAGTTGATTCGACTCGGAAAGGGAAGAGGTTTCCAGATAGCATGTCAAAGACAATACCTATATGGACTTGTGTGTTAAACCGCACAATTCAGCGGTACCGCAAAAAGATGCATGAAAATGGATCTGTCGAACATATGGTAAGAGTTAAGGCCATTTCTTTTATCAATATGAATTTTTACTGCATTAATAGGATCTTTTTCGGTGGAGGACTGAGTAGTTGTGATAATGAGCAACTTTAAATGGTTTATATATTATAATTATGTTGGTGAATAACGCTCTTGTCATACTTTTTAGTCTAAGTGTCGAGTATTTTAGTTCATTTCTCACTAGTCATTACCGCACTTTGGATTTAGTCCTTTTTGCAACAAAAATATGTGTGAACACTGAAACAGCATATATATACTGATGTTTGTATGCGCATCAGTACTTTCTGTTGGCTTGTTGACATTTGACACCTTTCCCCATTCTAAGCTTCTAGGGTATATTTGTTGTAGTAGTTCTCTGTGCAACTTTCCCACTGTAATTTGTTTACCCCATATGACAGGCGAATATGTGTCCACGTTATTTCAGGAAATGCTTCTAATTGAATTCACTGGCTCTTGTCACTTGTGCGCTTTGACAGAATGAAAACATTTCTCTTGCAAATGATGATGAAAGAGCTAAAGAAGCTTTAAATGATTGGGATTGTTCTTTGCATCTACCTTTATGGGTTTCTAAGACAGAGAAAGCTTCTATTGAAAATCGCCTAGATGAATTTACTGCTCTATTGGAAGAAAGTGGTGCTGATATTGCCTCGCTTGCCGCATCCTTAAGAAAACCTCTACGCCCTTTGTGGATTTCACAAAAATCTGTCATCTGGTTGAATGAAGTACCTGATCATGATTCCTGGGATTTCACACCAGTAATACTTGTTTCTGGTTCCTCCTCTAATGGTTATCTTCCACAAAGAACAAGCTCTGAGTTCAGCTGGAACTATATTCCTGGGGCGGGAGATGATGAAGAAAGTTGGGCTAGGGGTTTAACGCCTATTCTTTTCTGGAACCATGTATATGACCTCATAAATTGCGGGCCTGATTTGTGTAACCAGAAAGTTTCTGAAATTGTTGAAAAAGACAGAGTTCACAGGGCACAAAGAGGACAGGAAGCTCCTCAAATCTTGGTCAAGTCTCAAAAGGCTTATGAGAACATTGGAAAGCATGAGTTGCCATTGCACTCAGAATTTGAAAATCTTGATATTGGTGGAAGTCCTTCCACCAAAGGAGATACTGCAATATGCTGGTTGGGTTCAACAAAAATTGCTGTAGGCACAACTCAACTTGGTAATTATGTTGCTGTAAATTTTCTTCTAAATTTCTAAAGTGCTCTACATATGTGATTTGACATTAAGTCTTGTGTAAGTTCGCCTTACAGTGTTCACCTTACAATGATATTAGTGTAGGACAACCTCACTTTTAGCCCAAAAAGTGAATTTTTAAGTCATAAGGGTCACCTCCTAAGTTAAAGGGGTCACTTTCCTAAGGTCACATCTTAGCTGAAAGGGGCAACTTTTAGGAGAAATGATCCTTTAGGTCAAAAAGTTATCCAATCTTACCATAAATCACTGAAAGACGGTCTTATATGAGACTCTGTAATGTGATTTTGCTACCTTAGCATTTTGTTTTGGTTATATTATGAAACATATACTTCCAAGTTCCAACTATCCAAAATAAGTTGTTTTCTAAATTTATGCAAACAATTTCGGTTTATATACAAAATGTTCATTGATATTGTATATTGCTAGGGGTATATATATTTAATTTATCTATCAGGAAACTAAGCTTTCTATTACAAATACATCTTATAACAATTTGCTCATTTGCTGATCTATGCTCTTAATATCTACAACTCTTTTCTTTCTCAGCAGTTCTACATAGAAACAAATCTTTATTCTTTGCCTTCCATTTTTCTTAAGTTATCTCTGCTAGCTCACTCTAAGTAGTCGTTCTCTACTTGATTACCCTTTGCGGTTATTATCCAACTTCTAGAAGACCAGACTGCAGGTATTATTAAATGGACTACTTGCTGCTGTAAGGCTCTTCTCCAAATTGAAGTAGTTCACTGCCATGCAGACAATAGGTGCTCCCTAATTTTATCAGACATTGACTCGTAACGGGAACTGGATCCACTTGCAACTCTTACTCTCTTTAGTTTCTCAATTGTTGCACATCTTGTTACAATGCACCAACCTCACTATAAGTACCTTTGTTACCTGGACTCTTCTTTTTTACCTGAAGTACCGACTTTGATCCTCTAGACTCCGACATGGTATGGAGTATGGACACTTCAACACTCTATTTTAGGATAAAATCATGGAACTATATATAGCTGACTCGGACATTTGGACAAGTACATATATTCGTCACTTCTGTCAGACACAGTGTCTCCCTACACTGAAAGCCCAATAAATTGCAGCCCTGTTTTTCTTGAGGTTTTAGTAAAGCAGCCTTTTTCCATCTAACTTGATCTGACACATTCAAACCACCATAAACTTTTGACAAAGACACTTTCCCTAGCGACATTAAGGCTCTTCTTATGTCATCCACTATCTCATCCCAAAGATATCTCCTACAGGTTTCTTAATAATTTTCAAGACCTTAAGCAATACATAGATCCTGCTCTAACATTTTTGAAGTGGATAGACAAGCAGTTTTGGTAAAAAAAAATATTATTGTGAAGGAACCTTTGGTTCAACTTATTAAGCATGAGTACATTACTAAGTAAATTAAATAATGTTTGGCCAACGCTTTTCTTGAATTGGATATTTTCACATTACTGTGTCTTTCTTCTCAAAGATTCCATGTTTGCTGTTTCTGTGACGTGGAGTTGAACTTTTGTGGTTACTTTTTCTCTTACATGCTGCTGCTTTGTGCTGTGCATCTATATGGCTTCAGCTGCAACTAAACCAGACGTTGATTGTATACTGAACTGTGGCAAGGAGCTCCTCACTGTTGATCAATCGTATTCTTATCTCCACCTCCCTGTAGTGGTAAGCATTAAATAATTTCTATTAGTGACTTGCTGTGGACTCCTTTAGTCTTGATTCATTGGAAGTGTATGACTTTGCAGTGTTAAGTTTCTGTCTTTTTGGATTAAAAATCTATGAATGGCTAATGTTGGCCACCTAACTTCTGTCAAATATTCTGGAAAATAGTAAAGCATGCTTGAAGTGGGGCCATAAGAGAGAGATATTTGACGTTTGAAGCATCTTATCGAGTGTTAGATTGCTAATAGTTAGTCACTTTGCCTCACACTAATGTGTAGGACATGAATTAAGGAAAATTAAGGATACTGAGTGACAATGTTATGTGACTGCTCTTAATCTGAATTCTGATTGAAATTTAATGGCCTTCTTTTTGTTGTTTTCCCTGGTTTTCTCTCATTCTCCAGAGCTCAAAATTCGACCGGTTTTCGCTGCTTAATAATCTTCCTGCAGCAATGAAGTTTGCAAGGTCGAATTTAGTCCAAGGAAAATCCCTTCTAGTTTGTTGTCATGATGGTAAGTATATTGCTTCAGTTGTGCAAAAAACATGGAAACCATAACGTTGATATTTTCCAGAACATGGAGTATTTAGTGTGCCTAATAATGCAGAACTGATTGAGACTTTCTTTTGGTTTCTTTCCCCTTAATATTGTTAAACACTATTCTTGCAACTTATTGGGTTAGTTAGCCTGGTGTTGATTCTTTATGGGATTTGTCATAATGACATGTTCAGGAAAGAACATATCTATATTAGAACAATGTCTGTTATTTAAGAAATGCATAGCTGTTCACTGCCTATGTTACCGATTTCTTCATTCCAACTCAAAAGTACCTCTCCATGTCTAGCCCTTTGATATGAAGTGGTTACGACACCTAAGCTTGTCAAACTAATCTAAACGGAGTAAAAAAAAAAAAGGGTTTTTCTATGATATACCCCTGTGTTTTTTAAAATTCTATAATATACCCCTAATGTTTTTTTATTCTACACTGTACCCCTGTGTTTTTTAAGTTTTCTACAAAATATCCCTAGTGTGTATTAATGAAAACGGACGTTAATGATTATTGAATTCCCACCCAAACATCCGTTTAGTACAATCTACTCCCACCCAAACCTCCCCATCCCTTCCACCCCCCCCCCCTCCCCTCCACCGCCGCAGCCTCCCAACCCCGGTCCCTCCCCGCCAGCCCAATCCCCCTCCCCCTTTCCTCCGCCGCATCCCCCCCACCAACCTAGCCCCCACCCTCCCCTTCGATTTCCCGCAGCCCCCAATCCCTCCCCTTCGATTTCCATGCCCCCCCCCCCCCCCCCTGCGATTTCTCAGACCCAGGCCCCTTCCCTTTCGATTTTCCGCATGCCCTCCACTCCCTCCCTTTCGATTTCCAAAGCCCCCCTTCCCCTCCCCTTTGATTTTGCGTTGAAACACGATTGAATCCGGGTTTATTTTTTTTTAAACAATGGCAAGGGTGGTGGTGGTTGTTGTTCACACCGTGGTGCGAGGGAGGGAAGGGGTGGAGGGGAGAGGGTGGGGGCCGTGGGAAATCAAAGGGGAGGGGGAGGGGGGGGGTATGGGTTAGGGTGGGCGGTGGTCATGGTGGTTGCGGGGGTGGAGGGAGGGGGAGGGGGGGGGGGCTAGGCTGGGGAGCTGGTGGGGGGAGGGTTGAGAGAGAAGCCCATAAATGCAAAGAGAATTTAACGGTAAACGTTACGTACACTTAACGTAGGGGTACTATGTAGAAAACTTTAAAAATTTAAGGGTACAGTGTAGAAGAAAAAAACATTAGGGGTATAACGTAGAATTTTAAAAAACACAGGGGTATATCATAGAAAAACCCAAAAAAAAATTTGTTTCAAACATAGATTGACACCTATTTTCGGATCCTCATGGAGCTTGAGTTTTTTTCATCAAACGAAATGGACTAATACGTTTATCTTTATGCTTTCGGTTTTTTTCCTGATATTGTATCTATTTTGTTAAGGAGATTCAATATTTAAGGATCCAACAAATGTCTATGATCTATTACCTTAATTACTCACCAAGTAGTTCTAGGCTCAGTGGTAACAGATGTTCCCTATATGACCATGGGATCAAATCTCACCAGGGGTTCTTTGGGTTGTCTTGCGAGACATGTCAGTCCAATAATGTCTTTCTCCTTACCTTGTAAAAGAAATACTACATAAATATAAAAAATTACCTTAATTACTTTATCTTGATAGTACACTAAGTATTATAATTTGTATCTTTTTCAGGAGAAGACATCAGCGTGTGTGTTTGCCTAGCAATCTTAATCTTATTGTTCAGCGAAGAAGGTACGGTCTTATATATACAAGCTCAAGAACTGATCAATTCTACAACTTTTGTCTTTGCAGCTTGCAAGCCAATTAGTAGCGCTACGTTATTACAAAATTTGCTATTGAAGAACTGATTACTCTGTACATCTCATGCACAGGATCCTTTGACGACGGGAAGTCCTTCTATGAGACCCAAATTACAAAATGGGAAATGCGGAAACGACTCGTATTTATATGTAAATTTTCTACAAATGCACGGCCATCCAGAGGGAATTTAAAGCAGGTCTTTGGATTTCTGAACAACGGAACAAGCGTAAATTCTTAGCAAAATTTTCTCTGGTAAAATCATCATTTGGTAGTATTACTTATCAGCTTTGAAATCATGTCCAGCTTCAAAGATGTAGTACGTTAATGGCGAGGTTTCGATCATCTCGTTTTTGAGCAGGCAGCCATGTAGCTCTTGTGAACGAAGCTTGAATCAATTGATGTTTGTTCTGAAGTAGCTTTTCAATTAGTTCTTGGATTTTTGACTATTCAAGTGTAACTTCAGTGGTTGAGTTAGTGATCTAGAATAGCTAAAATAACAAACTTTTGGAGATAGAGGTAGAATTATGTTTTTGCTTTTACTACTCCCTACGTCCCTAATTCTATGCTCTGTTTCCTTTTTCCGGAGTTAATTATTATCATCTTTGATCGCACAATCCTATTAATTTTATTTTTGAGGTAAGAAAAAAGAAGATCAGGAGACTTTCTATACGAGGGGAGCTATTAATGAGTCGTTTATAGTGAAAGAACATTAAAAAAAATTGTTACAAGGATTTTTGAAGAAACAAGTTTTAACTAGATGACTCGCATTTGCAATCCAATTAGTCGCCTTATTTGCGTCTCTGAAAATGTGTTTGATTTTCTAGTATGTAGAATTTTGCAGTAGAATGAGGATGTCTTCGATGCACAATCTCATTAATGTATAAAAAAAATAACATTATGATTTCGAATCTTGTTAGATTCGTCATGATGTGTAGTTATAAAATACCAAATTCTATTCTTTTTACTAACGCTTTGTTAGACATTAGTGGTATAAATTACACTTTGAATACAATGAAAAGCAAATAGAGCATATATTTAGGGATGGAGGGAGTTTTCAGGAAGTACTTTTATTGAACACTATCTTGTTAATAGTTAGCTTTAATAATAACTATTGACTAATACAAAACTAGTAACTACCTACTACTAGGGGTGTTCATTTCGGATATCCAATCCGAAATGTCGAATCGGGAAAAATGCAATTCGAAAAATTTCGGATCGAATATCCTAAAACAAAAAAATTGAAATTTTCAAAGGAGAAATTCATAAAATAAGTTTGGGGTTGGATCATCGGATATTTCGGATATCCGGCCTTGAAAACGGATATTTCGGATCGGATATCCGAGAACAAAAATTTATGATCCGTATCCGATCTGGAAATTTTCGGATATCCGATCCGAAATACCCGAAAACTTAAAAATCGGATAGGATATCCGAAAAACCGAATCGGATCGACCAGATCGGGTATTTATGAACACCCCTACCTACTACAGGGAAACGACCAATGTTTGATCTTCTATAGTATTTAAAATACGTAAAAAGTGTATTATATTCATTTAAATTTGACTTATATAAATGGGAACTTATTCTTATTAATCAGAATATATCTAAATTTATTAGAATCACATTTGAACTAGTTTAGAAACATCTACAAAAAAAAACATTTTTCCAATAGTTGCACGTGCTCTCCAAAGATTGGGACGAGATTTTCTCCCGTTGTTAGGAAGTGCTAGAGAATGTATGAATGTGAGGAATAATTTCTTTTTGATCCATTTGAGCTAGGTTAGTAGCAAAAGTACAACGTGAGGAATATTATAATGAGTGAATAAGACCGTGTTCTTTTAGGGACAATTTTAACTTAGTTCGGTTCAGTTCAGTTCAACTACTTTCCTCACACAGTTTTAATTCATTTCAGTTAAGTTTAGTTCATTCCCATTCAGTTGAGTCCAATAAGTTCCAACCCTTCATGTCCTCTCTAAAATTTAAACCCTAAACCCTCCTTATGTTGAAATTTGAAAATGGCGATGAAGAAAACCGAAATCCAACAAGTTTCTTCAATGGCAATACTTCCATTAGACATAATCGTCACCGATATACTCCCCATATTACACCCAAAAACCCTAATGCGATTCAAATGCACAAACAAATTCTACAAAACCCTAATTTCATCCCAAGAATTCATCAATAATCACCTCCATCAATCTCTCTCCTCCTCCTCTAATGGCCTCCTCATCTTCTTCACTGCTCATGTAGACGGCATTCAAAGACTCTATTCCTTAGACTTAGATTTACCCAATTCACCAGCTGTTTATCTTCCACTTCCAGCACCATTTCGCGGCGAATACAACCATTTCGACATTGTGGGTTCTTCCAATGGTTTAATTTGTCTTCGATCAACTATTGGTAACGAACATTGTTCCCCTTTTAGTTTATACTTCGTGTTTCTGAATCCATGTACTAGAATGTTTGGTTCTTCATCTATTTCAATTCCAAATTTTCACAGATGTGGTTTTGGATTTGGGCATGATCGTTTAAATGACGATTATAAGCTGGTTTTGTTAGAATTCGATAATATGAAGGACGGATACTTTTGTGAGAGCACTGTAGTATATGGGATGAAAGATGATTCATGGAGTTTCGTTGAGAGTGAGATTCCTTTGGGTTTACGGGATGGTGTGTTTAAATGTCTCCCAGTTAATGGTGTTGTTATTGACAACAAGTTAGTTCATTGGGTGTTCTTGTCGAAATCGAACAAAGTACTTGGGATTGGTTGTTTTAATGTGGAGCTTGAACAATGGGGTGTTGATGATGTGCCATTGCCTGATTATGATGAATATGATCAAGATGGGCGCGCTACGAAAGTTGTTAATTTGGGGGTTTTTGATGGTTGTTTGTGTTTGTCGACTACGATTGAGGGGTCGAATGTGACTGATGTATGGGTGATGAAGGAGTATGGGGTGAAAGAGTCATGGACTAAGTTGTTCATTGCTACTTCGAGTTGTCAATATACTCCCCTTTTTAAATATGGGAAAGGAATGAGGAGGGAACTTTTGCTTAGCATAGATTGGCCTCATAAACTAGGGGTTGAAACTTGTGTTTGGTATAACCTTAGTGATGAAACAACTAAGAAGTTGGAATTGGGCGGAGCTCCTCCTTATTTCAAGGTTCTCTCTTTGTGTGTTGGAAGTCTAGTTACCATTACGCGTGGTCGTCAAATGAAGGCGTGCAAGGGAACTAAGATGAGGAGGATGAAGGTTGACAAGTGAAGAATAAGGTAAAAGCTATTTAATTGCTTGTGAACTACAGGTCCTTTGGTTTATACTATGTACTTGTCAATGATATATGTTTGAGGATCACATAGAAAATGTAGGTTGATGATGCTGTCTTACAAATTTATAATATTGAAGATAAAGCATTTAGGGATTGCAGTATTTGTTTTTCTCTTGCAACTCGCACTGTAACATGAGATGCATTACCTTAATTTCTGCTGAAACTAACAATGATTAGAATAATGCGAGGAAAGGCATTCTGTATAGAGCTTGTACTAGGGAGTAGGGACCAGATGGTGATTTAGTAGTTAAAGCAAAGAGCAACGGGCATGGTCTCCCTCATATGACTTTGATTATAGGTGTGAATATGATTCAGCACCCTCAGACTGTCATTATAGCTTGTCTATTAGGTAAACAGTGGTCCGGCGGAGTATGGTTTAGCTTTAGCTCATAGCAGACAGTCTTTTTGTTTATAATTGTGTAACTGTGTCCTGCTTATATAATTTTCTTCTTGTTCCTATTTTAGCTAATAAATGGCATACAAATTGATTTTGTGTCACAAACATCATTCTACTTGAACTGAGCGTCATTGGAAGCAAAATTTAGTTGCATAATCATCAGGTTTTCTTGAAGTCCTTTCCTTTTCGATTGATTACTTTATAAGCTTTGCTTCTTGTTGGGATTTCATAAAGTGGAAAGTAATTGAAAGCATCTAATATGATTACTTCTTCAATTGAGGAGTGCATTAGATATCTTCCCAGCTGTAGAGTTGCTCTAGAAAAGCAAAGAAAGTACAGTAGGTATGAACTACAAGATAATTAGACTATCAAATTAAATGATCAGTATATACTATACACCAACAATTATTTGCAGTCGTGCTACTTCTTAAGTTTAAAATACCACCCTTTTCGATATAAACTCATGATGTAGTTGTAGTTTAATGTATAGCTTCCTTAGTATATTTACTCCCATTTCAATATATCGGGTGTTCTTTTTGGTGTATATAGAGCTACAAAGGGCAATGATGTAGATATGATTTGGAACCTAGTTTTGGATACCACCCCAAAAAATTTACCATCTAAGTTAGCATCCACAATAATCGAAGTCTTTTATCATAAAATAGATTGAGAAGTTTTTGAATTATTTGTTGTCGTAAAACCGGAGGAAGAACCTATCATAAAGCATGTGTTAGCTGAGAACTTGATTAATGATGAAAATAACAATTGATTTTTGGGGACTTACTGCTTCAAAGTTTAAGCTATAGTCTGATTTGCAATATTTCAAATTTCATCTAATTTGTCGTGCTCAATGTAGAACTTTCAAAATATGAAGCTAGAACATTGAAAAGAGAAAATATATATGTGCATTACTAATTGGCTGATGTGTCAGTTTATCTAATTTGCTTGATTTATGATGTTATAAGCTCAGTTGCACAAATGCAATATGATCCCTAACATAGCTTAGCTATTCAAAAGAAAAGAACTAATATCTCATTTTAAGTTTGTATAAAACTTTTGGCTTAGGAGGATGAACTTTATAGTTGATGATCTAGGATTCAAGTTGTTGCTAACACCTTTTGCTGCTACCTTGATTCAATCTATTTATTTATAAAAGTTTGATGCAAGGGATATTTTGTATGCGCCTACTGCCTATTTCCTATTATCTTTTCATGGATTGAACTAAAATTTTCGAGGTCACTCAGGATTAAATGGAGGTCTGATTTCTTTGAAAATTATTTTCTTGCGCCAAAGATCAACTGATCAACTTAATAAGAGCATGGCCATATTTTACTCTAGGTAGCATTTTGTTTAGACGATTTAAAATTTTAAACTAACTGGATGTTCCTTAATCTTATGATCAAGTTCAGATCTTGTGATATGATGGATGATTCAAATATTTGGTATCTTTTGGTTGTTTGTATTGTGCTCTGTTTGTATACTTTCCGGCTTCCGCCCCGTTCCACCAGTCATTCCACTTTATTGCCACCTGCGATCATTGAGCTTAAGCTTGTGCTACTAACTGGTGGTTTGAGGGATGTTACAGTTTGTAGGGTAAATAGTGAAGATTCCCTAGATTATGTGTTAGGTTCTTATTTTATTTGTTCAATGGCGTTGATCTTCTGTATTATGCTTGCCTTGTTTGGTTAATTGTACAATGGTGAGTATATTTCTTGATATGAACATCTATTTGTTAGGGGAGGATAACAGTGATGGACTGATGGTGCTATTATTAGAACGAGTAGCTTGTCTTTGGACTATTTAATGTATATTATTAATATTGGTCTTAAACTATTGTTGTGGCCCTTGTGGGTGGTTGTTATTATATCATATATATACATATACATATACATAAGTCGTAATTGTTCTAACATGGATGCTAGTACGAAATGTTGTGATTTTGCAGGGGAGGAATGTCCATGTTAGTGAAACGGAACCAAATGAAAGACCTCTTAATGCCCAGTTCAATCGTGTTTGATTTCCTGAATATACATACATTTTGCTAAGTAGTATGTAACCTTTCTTTTGTATGTGTTTAGTGCAAGAGTATCTAATGTGTGATATTTGATTTTGGATATATGTAACCTCTCTATATCACATATACCATGGAATGTTGAAAATGTAGTACATATACCACGGAATGTTGATGATTTATACTATGTACTTGATATATGTTTGAGGATCACATAGAAAATGTAGGTTGATGATGCTCTCTTACAAGTTTATATCACATATACCATGGAATGTTGAAAATGTAGTTTTGGATGTATGGTTTTTGCTGGCATTGCTGCTATAAGAGATATTTTGGACATTATTGGTTCTGTAACACTTTTTGGAATTTACTTCAACGACCGTTACATCGGACTTTAGACAGTTCATATGTATAGATCTATTGCAATGGCAGCCGATGTAAAAGGGATAATTAGCATTACATTAGCCTTAATTTAACTGCTTTTGCCATATTATCAAGTTCTCTTTTCTGTTAAAATAGACCTCAGGATGTAGTAGAGCAGAGGAATATGTAACCTCTCTATGTATATATAGAACGAGAACTGATCTTAACATTCCATGGTCTTATGACAATCCTTTTAATTGTATTATGCTACTTTCTCCGTAACATAATAACTGCAACAAATGAATATTTTATACCTCACAAATAATATCCATTTGTTGCAGTTATTATGTTACGGAAGAAGTACTAAAAATCTAAAATGAAGTTAAAAAAAATGTCTCACCACTCATAGCACAAACTTTTGACTAACTAAAATTAGTGCTTAAAGTTACTTAAAGACACAAAAATCGAGGACTGAAACTTCGCAGTGAAAACAAAGTACCAAAACAAAGGGTTGAAATTTTTTCAAACTCTTAAAGGACTTGTTGAGTTGAGGTATGACGAATTTCTCCACTTAACAATCTTCAAATTGGTTCTAGGCTTCTAGCTTATCATATTAATTAGATAATACATTAAAGTGAGGACAAAACTTCCTCATGTCTGCCCTCCTTAATTGTTCGTTTTGACTAGTTAATCATGAATGTGACATCAATTAGTTTCTACCCTTTATTACGTAGAAAATATTTACGCCACAAATCCTAACTATGCAGTATGCATCATCTTTCTTGACTAGTCTTAATTATTGATTAATCTAGAAATATTTTAATTTTTGGGAATGTATTTTGAAACTAATGTTGCATGATTTATAGCATGTTAAATACCTAATTAAATAGAGGGAGATGATGATCGCTAAAAGGTAAGAGAAGTAAAAAGCCTTGATTTTATTAAATAAAAACTATCATTCAGGTTTAATAGGTTATGTTTATATGGTGGTTTTGTGAAAATACTCTTCAGCTTGACACCGTTCCAAATTAATCAATAGTTTTGAAACTTTTTTTTTTTTTTTATAGAAGAGACATAGCTAATAAAAATAAGTGAAAAGTATGAGAGATGGAGTGGAATAGTGTGAAAGATAGAAAAAAGTAAGCAAAAAGTATATCATATGTGAGTTGAATTTGGCAAAAGGTGTGGAAGTCCACATATAAGATGATATTAAAACAATGTGTAGAGTACTAATTACAAATAAAGAGAGTATCGATTTCTCCTATGATGTAGGCTTTTAATTGCTCAATTTATCTTGGCTTATTTGGGAAAAGATAAGTTCGTATAAGCTAAGAATAAAAGTTGGGATATTTCCTCAGGTGCCCCTGAGGTTTGGCGTAATTCCCAAGATACCCTCCACATTTGGGGAATTCCTCATATACCCCTGAGGTTTGTGTTTGGGCTCAAGATACCCTTACTATGGACGGAACC
The DNA here is from genome assembly GCA_947646795.1 of Beta lomatogona. Lineage (NCBI taxonomy): Eukaryota > Viridiplantae > Streptophyta > Magnoliopsida > Caryophyllales > Amaranthaceae > Beta > Beta lomatogona. The sequence goes on along the minus strand of CANSNZ010000580.1, from coordinate 755,513 downwards.
CTAACGCCGTTAGGTTTTCCGTCCATAGTATCCCCAATTTTTTCTCTCCTCCCATTCCCCCATCCACTGCCAACTCCCCTCTCCAAGCCAGCGGCCGACGGTCGGCGACCACCACCCCCCACTTCGGCGCCGACTACCCGGCCCCCTCCCTTCGCCGGCCAGAACAGTAGCACCCCCAGCGTTGGCGCCGACGACCCCACCTTCTCCCTTTCCCCCACCCTCGACACCCCACCCTAGCCCTCCCTTTCCCCATTCTCAATTCCCCCATCCCACCCCACCCCTTTCCCCTATCGGAAATGACCCCCTTCCCCTGTCCCCCATCGTGAGTCGACCACCGGGCCGGGGGAAGGGGGGTTGGCAGTGGGTGGGGGAATGGGAGGAGAGAGAAAATTGGAGATACTATGGACGGAAAACCTAACGGCGTTAGGGTTCCGTCCATAGTAAGGGTATCTTGAGCCCAAACACAAACCTCAGGGATATATGAGGAATTCCCCAAATGTGAGGAGTATCTTGGGAATTACGTCAAACCTCAGGGGTACCTGAGGAAATATCCCATAAAAGTTTGATTAGTTCAATATGTTCCAATGAGTTTAGATAAGCTCTAACATCTTTTAACAAAAGTTGAAAATTTAAGTTAAGTTCATGCAAGTTAAAATAAGTTGAACGACTGACCCAATAGTGTATAACTTTATTGCTTCTTCTCATTGAGCTATAAATGAAAAGCGACGATTGCTCTTTAGGGAGGTGTTGATACATACTAACACTTTAGGCGATACAATTAATACTAGATTAAAACTAATATGAGCTTTTATAACTCTTAGAACTCGTTTGATGGCAATACTAGATAACAATAATGGATGGTATTGAAATAAAGCATAGCTAAATTCGTCCGAGAGGTATAGTATTCTTATGTGATGTCACGTACGTACGTAAACTATACAATGTTTTATGAGTTCAGGGTATATTTTTATGCTTACAGAATATAGAATCCCAATTTCACATCGTCAGAATTGTTGTGCAGTTGTGCGCACTTTCCATTAACAGCTTTATACATACACATACCAACAAGAATTGGTGGGAAGCGAACAAACTAATGGAATTTATTCATTAGAATAATGAGTAATGCAAGAATGAAAAATTCATCAGCACATGATTCTAATGGTGAACAAAACTTAAACTAAGGCATCATAATTCACATGTACGTTACTTTAATAATTACTCCTAATGTCTCAAACGTCCCGTTTTATTGGGATACTAAATAACGATAACGACAGTAAACATGATAATTTAATTAATATGTAAGGAAGACTCATTAACATGGTAATGAAATTTCATCTCCAGTTGTGGCCTTGTGGGAGTGGTACCCAAGATATGTATCGGATAGAATATAAACATGATAATTTAATTAATAGGTAAGGAATACTCATTAACATGATAGTTGTTTCTTCAGAAGAGAAACTACTCTTGATTTTCATCTTGGACTTGTAAACCCATCTCATGAAGTCCAGGATTAGTGTCTGGGTATCCATATCTCCCCGCTTCGAAGCTTGATCCTTAATTACACGACTGTGCATGATCAACACGATGAATTGAAAGAGGACGCCCTCAAGACTTGCAATATCATGACCAATTGCCTTATTTTGTGGTTCAACTACTCTGGTTGCCCTAAAGTCATCATAACCTTTAATTTCTCCAAACTAATTAGTTTGATTTCACAAGCAGCAATAGTTAATAGCAAAGAAACAACTAGCTTCCTAAGGTTAGGATCGACATTGCGAGCATAATTTGTTGGAGATTTAGAGTATAAAGTTAGTTTAGTTCATGATATATAGTTTGAGTCACTTGGTAATGGTGTCGTTACTCAAACAATATATGTAATATAACATGCGAGTAGGGGACAGCATCATGCTCGTGGCAGTAGGCATAGCTTGCTCGAACCCAGCAGCAGCAAGCTGGACTGGGAGGGAAGGCTGGTCGCGACTCGCGACCACTGTTGCGCCTCGCGACAGGCTGGAGCTCGCGACGAGCGATGCTCGTCGCGACTCGCGACGATGACTCTGTCTTTTGTTGCTCTTTGCGTTATTTCGCGTGTTTTGACGGTTTGTCAATGTAATGTTTCGGATTTTCTGAAGCGTTGTAGCATTGTTATATATATGAGGTCTCTCATATGATGAAGGGGTTGAGAAAACTACATCTCTCTTTTGCATACAAACTCTAAAGGATCAAAATCAGAAATTCTTCATCTCTACAAAATCTCACAAACTCATTTTCATTGAATAGTGTTCATAGTAAGCGTGACCACTATTGTTTCTTCTTTGTATCTCGAAGGTGAATTCCGTGAACCCGTGCTTTACGATTAGGGTCGGAATATTACTTTTGGGAAAGTGATCCACGCCTAGAAGATTGTTGTCTTGTGACCCTTGTTCATTTCTATTTTTCACTAACATAATTATCATCATAAATAGCAGTACTAAAGGTAACACAAAGGCATTTAATAGCATTGCTATATTTGTCATAAGCTTTGCTCCATTTGCTAGACTTGCATATTCCCACATACTCATTCTTCCTTCTAAAAGAATTTTAAAAAAATTATTTACTTTCACATTTCTTTGCTCCTTACTTTAATATCATAAGTTACAGTAAAGAAGATAACAAGATGATTAACAGAGTGAGTGCTACTAAAACATGTTTTTTTCAACATATTAACTTAATTCACATTAATAGTATAACAAGGAAACATTCTCTAACATGTTCTTTACTTTAGTATCATAAGTTACAGTAAAGAAGAGAACAAGATGATTAACAGAGTGAGTGCTACTAAAACATGTTTTTTTCAACATATTAACTTAATTCACATTAATAGTATAACAAGAAAACATTCTCTAACATGTTCTTTACTTGGGAATCTATTTAAATCGCGCGTGTTCATTTCTATATTACTACAGAATATATGCTTCCAGCACTAATTACATATCACACGTAAAAGTTAAGCAATATATATAATCTACCAATTATCAAAAATTAATTAGCACATGGCTCATGTGGACATAACTCATAACTCATAACTCATTATTTGTCGTGAAGTACTTAAAGCTGTTATGGATGTACATGTACCATATAGTATTATAGTTGGTTATTTAATTTATTACCTTTGTTGCAATCAGCTGAAATTTTAATTTAAACAAACAATATGTGCAAATAAAATAGGACTAAGAACATGTTTAGAATATTTGGACGTGACATGCCGATTTGACTAGCTTATCTTGGATTATTGAATTTATGTATTCAATAATATAATCTCCTAGTTCTTAGCCACCTCTAAAAGAATGATCTATATCTTCATTAGCCTATATTATTGGATGGCCCTTAATGATGCTTACACCACTTTGTGCCACTAATGTGCTTTATTAGTACAATAATAACAGTTAATTATTATCATTGATTATTCTTCTTGCGCAATAGTTTTAACTTGACAACTCACTCTACTCTCTTCAACTTAATTTTGCTTAGCTTAGCTTTTTTTTTTTCCTGAACTTAACTTATTTTTGTTGAATGTAATTTTAATGAACTTATTTTTGCTGAATTTAATTTATTTTTGCTAAAACTTAGAGGAGATTTTTGTTGAATTTAACTTATTTTTGCTGAATTTAACCTATTTTTACCGAATTTGTAAACTTAACTTACTTTACTGAACTTTAAATTATTTTTGCTGAATTCAGTAAGAGATAACGCCTATGTATGGTCCAACTTAGATATGACTACTAGTGTTACCTCAACAATGGATACATCAAAATTATATTTTTAATAGATTAATTATGTTTCCATTATTAGAAATATTAAGTTAATATAGTATTCTTGTTTTAAAAACTTTTGGCTAATGACACACTATAAAAATTGGAGGTTACATCAGGATGAGGTGCAAATATTGGGGGTTTGATAAAAACATCTAAAACACAAGTTTGTATTTGCATAAAATCCCTATTAATAAAGCATATGTTAGTATGTTACTAAGCTACGTGGAGAACCAACATATGAGTACGTATGTATTTAGTATTCGCAAAGATCTGAATTGGTTTCTATAGGTTTAATTAATTGATTTCCTCCTGTAATTATGGATGAAGATAAAACCAGGGTTATAATTAATTAAAGAATACATATTCTAAAGTGAGATCATATATGATCAACTTGAATTATATCTAGAAGATACTCAAACTTGTCTGCAGAATAAAGCGGACCAATAATGTCAAAGATCTCGTGCTGGATTATACATATAATATATTACAGGAATATAATATAGTATCATTCGATGTTTTCTCAGAGATAATGCGAATGACTTGTTATGTCATTAATTACTTGCCTGTAAATATGGATTAAACGACAAATACATAAGGTAATCTAAAAGCATATATCGTACGTAGTTGGTTGGCAGTAATTTGAGGATGATTTAGTCTTTAGAATTACAAATACTAAGCAGTGTTATTAATTTAACCAATAAACAAACTCTGAATTTGAATTATTTCTTGGTTAACAAATAATGTTATTATTATGTGGATGTCAACTAGTTTAGTTGGTTAGAGTCTTGACTGAGAGGTGGCGCCCAAAACTTGGAATCATATCTCGTCTACATCAGTTTCCTTATGGCTCTCTCTACACAAAAAAAAGGCTACTATTTTTTATCAACATCACTCTCACATTATGAAGCTTAAGAATTAAGCATTAACATAATTGGAGCGTTCTTTCTCATCAACATCCTGCCTCACATTATCTGATCTTTGGTCTCTTAAAGGCTACTTTGCCTACTTAGACGATTAGATGATAATTTGCAAAAACAATAACATCAGCATGCATAAGAAGCAGTGTTGCAAAGATTAATAATTATATTAATCGAGAAGGGTGAATTATAATATAAACCCTTTGATTAGGATCCAAAGAAGATTATATTAAAGTGATATCTTAATTACTAATATATGAAGTTATGCATGGCAATTAGGGGTGTGCACAAACCAGTCCGGACCAGTATTTGGACCGGACCGGACCGGAGATTCCGGACCGGACCGGAGATTCCGGTCCGGTCCTCGGTCCACAAAAATTCCCGATTCCGGGTTTCCGGTCCGGTCCGGTCCGGACCGGTTGGACCGGAATTTCTATTATTTAGTAAAAAAAATGTTTATATGTTAAAAAAAGTTTAAAAAGGTAGAAAGTTAGAAATTTAAAAACCTACTATTTATTACTTTAGGATTATTGTTATTAAAAATATTAATTTTTAATATATCTAATTTATAAATATATTTAAATAAAATAAAAAATATTTTTTTTTAAAAAAAATATAGATTTCGATTTAAGAAAAAGGCATATTCCGGTCCACCGATTCAGCCGGTTCTGGTCCGGTCCGATCTGGTCCTGGACCGGTGCATTATTGGCGATATGGTAAAGGACGCGCGCTCACAATATCAAATAAAGAAAATAAAGTAATGCAATAAACGACATGTAATCAAAGTTAATGTCATTATGCATCCCCCTAAAGCACCTAAAACACTAAACTAATAGAAAGATTAAGAAATCAACCACAGATGGGCTAATTTTTAAAAAAGGCAGCATCTCCTTTTTGGGCAAACAGGCTTCATGTAAATATGTACAAAGGCAACTATTTTATTTGTTGTAGGTCAGCTAAAGTAAAGGTAATTTAAGCAATTTAAATAAATTAAGTAAAAATTAATTTGACGAGAAACCTATCTGAAAATTTTAAGATTTTACACACAATTTTTTAACCAAAAGACTAAAACAATCCAAAAAATATTAGACTCTCTAAAATGCGTCGGGTTAGCCAGGTTGAGTCAATTCATGTTCGATAATGATCATTTTACTATGAAAATGGAGCTTACTTGACATGGCCAACCTGTTTTAGAGGGTCGAACCCACAATATATATTAAACAAGTAAGTACAAAGTATAATAAAACAAAAATTATTTTTATAATTAAATGTTGGACGTAAGCCCACATAATGCTTATGCTTGAGTAGGTTTGTTAAAGGTTGCTTTCTTAGAAAGCCCTTAGCTTCTATAAGTACTATATATATATTTCCCTTCTTTTGAGCAAAATCCAAAGCTCATAACAATCCATCACCCCATATTTCTTTTATCTCCTAGCTACTTTTAACCTCTTTTTTTTCTCTTTCTAAGGAGGAATAGCTGAAGGCCTAATTAAGCTACTTTCTACATGTACATTATATTGTTGCAATAGCAAAATTCATAGTAGAATTGTATAATATATGAAGAAGTAGCTTATTAAGCTAGCTAGCAACTAAGAACAAATAAGAAGCTAAGGGTGGATTGTATAACTATTCATGGAGGAAGAGAAGGTAAGAAATCGAAAGAAGGAACGAAAATCGGTTGGATTAATCATACAATATGCAGATTGGACAGACTATCTTCTGATGATTTTTGGTGCCATTGGAGCTATAGGTGATGGAATGTCTACAAACTTCCTGTTAATCTTTGCTAGTAGGATTATGAATAGTCTAGGCTTTGGCCAGAACATCCAACAAGATAATGCTAGGACCTTCATGTCTGACGTTGAAAAGGTTAGTATTATAGTATATGCCTCATGTTTTCTTATAACAAATAACTAGTTATTAGGCCCGGGCTACGCCCCGAGTGAGAAAAATTTTCATTTATTAATATTATACTTTAAGATGATAACACTAAATATTACTTGGTCTAGTGGTTAAGACTTTAGTATATATTATGAGGTCGGGGGATCAAACCCTATACTATGCAATTTCTAATTTTTTTTATTGCATGTGCATTACATGGAGTAAAACGCCCTTAGGGAAAGCGCCACGTGGCACCTATCCTTGTTTAGGAACGCCTTTTAATATATTAGTATAGATATGACCGGTACAAACTTATAAAGCATAAACCTCTTAAGGTAAATTCTCACTTGTATACATATCAAAATATATCTTGACTTAGCTCTTAATATTTTACTACTAGGGGTGAAGCCAAGCTTGATTGTGGAGGGGGACCAGTTTAACAAAGAATTCTAAACATGCATGGTTGCTTATTACCATTGATTTTCTTAGCTGCAAAGCTATGTTGGGGACTGTAGGGGCCATGACCCTCTTAGACCCCAACATAGCCTCGCCACTGACTACTACGTAATCAACGATATTAATGGTCTAACAGGATTGTTACTAATAAGCATGGAGAATCGCTAGGACGACCATGCATAAATTATTAAAAGAATATACTGCTCAACGTTAGAGGAAGTCATTTCCTATATAGGAATTCACCCGTTTGTTTGTTTGTTTGTTTGAAATTTGTTGGACTGAACTTTGCTAATTTGTTCAATTTTCTTCTTGATTATGACAGTGTAGCTTATACTTTGTCTACTTGGGACTAGCAGTCTTGGTATTAGCTTTCATGGGTAAGTCATTAACGTACTAATTAACTTAAATGTAGAAACCCTAACAAGTTTAATAAAGACAAATTAACAAGATTGTGCCTAAAATACCTAGATTTTTGGTATGTTTAATTAGTTAATGGAAAATGGTTGCAGAGGGATATTGTTGGAGCAAAACTAGCGAGCGACAAGTATTGAAGATTCGTTACAAGTATTTGGAAGCTGTTCTTAGGCAAGAGGTGGGGTTCTTTGATTCACAAGAGGCTACTACTTCTGAGATTGTCAATAGTATTTCTAAAGATACTTCACTCATTCAAGAAGTTTTAAGTGAGAAGGTATGTATATATGATTATATCATGATTATTTTCAATAAAAATTCATATTTAGTATATTAGTCAAGCATATAGGATAATTCAATTTATCGATCAATTAGTAGGTCTCATTCATTTCGTAGAGCATAAAGCTTTAGAATAAGATAAAAGTTGTTCCAAAAAGTTCCACCCCTAAGTCGCTATTATTTGGACCAACACAAGTACTATACCTTAGGGTGTATTGTACGCATGGTACAGGAAGCAATACTTCTATATGCTAATAAATGATGGGCTATTGATAAATATACATACACAAACAAGATGTCACATTTATGTATATATTTACATGAAAAACTTGTGATAATATACATTTAATATGGAAGCCCCTCTTTATCTTATTATAATGCACTAAAAGAAAAAAAAAAGCCTTACGATTAGTTATAGTTATTATTAACCTATACAAGCTCGTACACTCATGGCTATATATTTCTCAATTGGAGGTCGGCTCCATGAAAATAGTCATTGATACACTATGCACAAGGTATACTCGGATATATAATATAAGCAGTGTAATTAAACCGTCTAGTTTTTAGAAAATCCCATCCCTTCGATCATCAAGTATATTTTCTTAGGTAGATTAAATGATGTGTCAAAGTCCACCTAGCTAATCAGCATATGTGCTCTCATCTTTGTGTTCACATTACTACATTGTGAATCATTGCCTTTCTTTTTTAGATGCTCCCCTTTGTATAGTAGTACTCTACTTTGGAGCTGTATATGTTTTCTCTTTTCCTTTCTTATTTCTGGATTAAAATGTGCCAATTGCTAGTGTGTTTTGATCAATAGCCTGAATTTGCATAGATGTTCTTTTTTTTTTTTTTTTTTTTTTTGTGTTGGAAGCAATAGCCAAATCAACTCTTAAATTACTTTTCATGTTCTAATTATTGAAAATCTATTTAGTAATTCCAAATACCAACAAGATTAATTTGAACTCTTACACCATTACAGCCAAAATGAGCCTCTAATTCATATCATGTTCCACGTACGAATTATAAATGGCTTTTACATTATTTGTATACTAACTTAATCATACTTTTTTAGGCATGTATAAAACAAATATTATGTTGTAGAATTCATCTTAACATTATTTTTCAATTTTTTTTCTAAATAAAATTTTACTAATAGATAATTAAAAATATAAAATTATCAAATTTCTGTGCTGCAAAAATTATAAAGTAAAAGTGTTGTAATTTAATGAAACATAGGAAATATGCAACAAAGAGGTTTCGTTTAATTAGGGCTTATTCATATTATCGTTTCCTATTTCCAATTTTCAGCTTTTTTTCAAAACCAAAAACAAAAATATGGAAAACCAAAATAAGTAGTTTCCAATTTTCAATTGTCAGTTTTCAAAATTGACATGTTTAGTATAAGTACGACTAATTGTATATTTATTATACCCCTTATATCATACGACTTTTACATTCATAAAACCTGGGAATTGGAAACTCTACAATTTGAATTTCATTCTGCCATGAAAAATAATACCTTTACTAATTTCTTGGGTAATTTCAGGTGCCAATATTCTTGATGCACTCATCATCATTCTTATCAGGAATAGCATTTTATGCTTTTTTTCAAAACCAAAAACAAAAATATGGAAAACCAAAATAAGTAGTTTCCAATTTTCAATTGTCAGTTTTCAAAATTGACATGTTTAGTATAAGTACGACTAATTGTATATATATTATACCCCTTATATCATACGACTTTTACATTATTTGAATTTCATTCTGCCATGAAAAATAATACCTTTACTAATTTCTTGGGTAATTTCAGGTGCCAATATTCTTGATGCACTCATCATCATTCTTATCAGGAATAGCATTCTCTGCTTACTTTTCATGGAGACTAGCATTAGTAGCCTTCCCAACAGTCATACTCTTACTAATTCCAGGTATGATCTATGGAAAATACCTTCTATTTTTATCCAAGAAATCCTACAAAGAATACAGCAAAGCCAACAGCATAATAGGAGAGGCCTTAAGCTCCATAAAAACAGTGTATTCCTTCACTGCTGAGACGACGATTTTGGACAAGTACATTCTCATCTTGGATCGAACAATGAAGCTCGGTGTTAAGCAAGGGATTGCCAAAGGAATGGCTGTTGGAAGCACTGGGCTTGCGTTCGCGATATGGGCATTTCTTGCTTGGTATGGAAGTAGATTGGTTATGTACCATGGGGAAACTGGTGGCAAAGTTTATGCTGCTGGCATTACATTTATCATGGGAGGAGTGTAAGTTTTAGCTAGTTTTACTTCTTTATATGCTAATCTATTTCTTTCTCATTAGTTGAAGCAATTATGCATGATTATATTTGCTTGTTCATGTAACATATATGGAGTATACTTATAAAACCCAAAAATTTAGATGTTAAACATATGTACCAAAAATTTAGATGTTAGCATAAATAAGTACTACTATATCATTGGTTATTGCATCTACATTGCATGTAATGGCATGTTAAGGACAATTTTGTTGGTGTTTTGAGGCTCCTTATCTCTAACAACTTTTAGGAAGCAACTATATATAGGTGAAAAAGAGCACAAGTCCCTCATGCTAGAAGGATTTGTTTTGAAATTCTTTAATTTGATGTGTTTATGTATACTTAAATATACTTCCACCATTTTTTTAGTTCTTTCAGTTAGATTCTTATGCTTGTAGTTTGTCAACCCACAACTTCGACCATGAATATCTTTAAGTATTTACTGCTTATTCCTGAATGTGTGATTATGTCATAAGTTCCTAAATTAAGTTGTACTTGCAATTGCATAATCTTGAAATCAGTGATTCATTATCATGACTTTCAATACGATAATCTCAAACCATTGACATACATGAGTACAATTGAATGTGTGATTATGCAGAGCACTTGGAAGTGCATTACCAGAAATGAAGCACTTCACAGACGCCTCAGTAGCAGCATCAAGAATATTCAAGAGGATAGACCGGACTCCATTAATCGATGGTGAGGCGGAGAAAGGCCTTGTTCTAGACACCATTCAAGGGGAGATACAATTTGAACGCATTAAATTTATCTATCCCTCTCGTCCTGATACTGTCATCCTCAGAGATTTCGACCTGAAAGTTGAAGCAGGGAAGACTGTTGCCCTTGTAGGAGCAAGTGGGAGTGGGAAATCTACTGCTATCGCGCTACTTCAGAGATTCTATGATGCTAATGAGGGTGTTGTTAAGATTGATGGCATTGATATTAGAAGATTGAAGTTGAAATGGCTTAGGGGACAAATGGGACTTGTTAGCCAAGATCATGCCTTGTTTGGCACTTCGATAAAAGAGAATATCATGTTTGGTAAGCTTGATGCTACTATGGATGAAATTATTAGTGCTGCTCAAGCTGCAAATGCTCATAACTTCATTAGGCAACTTCCAGAAGGCTACGAAACCAAGGTATCTTATTGCCTAATGTTTGATAAATTAACTTGTTCTTTATCACTTAGATGTTCATTTCTTGTTTTTAGAGTTTGTCAAAATTACAAGTAAAAAAAATAGTTTTCAATTCATTGCATATAATTTTCAGAATTTAACAAGATTAGTATATAATCCCTCTGTTCTCTATTAGTTGTTGCTGTTGTTTGCTGTATTCTTGGCTTTCTATTACACTAATCATGTCTTTGGATGAGATAGATTGGTGAAAGAGGAGCACTTATATCAGGCGGTCAAAAGCAAAGAATCGCGATTGCTAGAGCAATCATCAAGAACCCTGTAATTCTTCTCCTAGATGAAGCAACAAGCGCACTAGATTCAGAATCTGAAACTATAGTTCAAAACGCCCTCGATCAAGCTTCTCTTGGAAGAACTACTCTAGTAATACAATCTCACTTCTCACATTCTTTCGATATCTTAGAAAAACATAGTAAATTTTGAAGATTAATTATAATCTAACATGCTGATCAAATTAATGATGCACAGGTAGTTGCACACAAGCTTTCCACAGTAAAAAATGCAGACTTAATTGCAGTACTCAGCAATGGCCAAATCATGGAGATAGGATCACATAAAGATCTCATCAAAACTGATGGCCATTATTCGAAGTTAGCGAAAATGCAGAAACAACTCAGCTGCAATGACATGGACCAAAGTTGTGAACCAAGTGTAACTTCTTCAGTTCCTAGGAGTGCAGGAAAGCTAAGTACAGCAAGATCAAGTCCTGCTGCATTTACTACACCATTACCTGATTTTGAAGATGTAGAATCATCAAAGAACTCCCATATTCCACCTTCATTTTCGCGGCTTCTCTTACTTAACTTGCCCGAATGGAAACAAGGCCTAATCGGAAGCCTCTCAGCAATAGCCTTTGGAGCGGTGCAACCTACTTATGCTTTAACAATAGGGTCAATGATATCAGCATTCTTTGTGGAAAATCATGAAGAAATGAAGTTCAGAATCAGAAAATACTGCCTCATTTTTTCACTTCTTTCTCTGTTTTCAATCACATTTAACCTTGTACAACACTCGAGTTTTGCCTACATGGGGGAGCGCCTTACCAAGAGAATCCGACTCAAAATGCTCGAAAAAATCCTGAGTTTCGAGGCTGCTTGGTTCGATGATGAGGTTAACTCTAGTGGATACCTATGCTCAAGGCTAAGCAATGAAGCTACAATGGTAAAATCCTTAGTAGCTGATAGAGTTTGTCTCCTTGTTCAGACCATGTCAGCTGTAACCATTGCTATGATCATGGGATTAGTCACAGCTTGGAAACTCGCACTTGTAATGATCGCGGTTCAACCCATCACCATCCTTTGTTTCTACACAAGGAAGGTGCTTCTCTCTAGCATAACAAACAACTTTGTTAAGGCACAAAATTCAAGCACCCAAATCGCGGTTGAGGCAGTTTATAACCATAGGATAGTTACTTCTTATGGGTGTGTTGGAAAAGTGCTCGGGTTATTCGATGAGGCACAGAATGAGCCTAGGAAACAGGGGATAAGGAAGTCTTGGTTGGCTGGTATTGGTATGGGTTCTGCTCAAGGATTAACATTTATGTGCTGGGCATTGGATTTTTGGTATGGTGGGAAATTAGTTGAAAAAAAGGAGATTTCTGCAGGAGATGTGTTTAAGACTTTCTTTGTGTTAGTGAGTACTGGTAAGGTTATTGCTGAAGCTGGGAGTATGACCACTGATCTTGCTAAGGGTTCAGCTGCTGTTGCTTCGGTTTTCGACATTCTTGATCGACATTCGCAGATTCCTGTGACATCAAATTCTCAGGTAACTAGTAACTGCAAGTCTTTCTTTTAGCATATACTCTACTAATTAGTATCTTAAAGTTTCCAGTCTTTGGTTTTAAGATTTTAAAAGTCGTGTGACATAGGTTGATGTTGAAAACTGGACATTATACTTTTTTTGGTTCTCATAGTTTTAAAGAATACTGTAAACAACAAAACTCATATGGACTCTGAATTTATATTTTTTCATCGTTACAAAGTAGGTTTTTTTTTTCAATAAAAAAATCTCTAGTAAGTGTAAGGTGGCATTAGAAATTTCAACTTTTAACCTACCAATGGTAAAAAGTGACCTATTATTTGAAACCGCCTAAAATACATACGTAACAAAGTAATTGAGGATGGAGGGAGTAATTTCGATTCAAGTCATATATTCATTCATGTATGCCTTGACAAATATTCATGTAAAAACAAAAATGATCGTATGGATTTGTTTCAATGAATATTTTCATAATATCAACTTTTTATAACGTTTACAAATGCATAAAAATTATGCATTGGCAAGTGTGAAAGTCAAATTGTTACACTTATTTGGAAACGAAGGTTAGTATATGTCACGTAGTAATTAAGGACAGAGGGAGTGATTTCGATTAAAGTCATACATATATTCAATCATGTACAATGCCATGACAAATTTTCATGTATCATTGTGTAATATAGGGTGGAGGAAGCCCACCTGGAACAAAACTAGAAAGGATTACAGGAAGAATAGAGCTAAGGAAGGTGGACTTTGCATATCCGACCCGAATCGAGAGCCCGATCCTACGAGAATTTAGCCTAGAAGTGAAGCCAGGGACGAGTGTAGGGCTAGTAGGGAAGAGTGGGTGTGGAAAATCAACAGTAATAGCCTTAATTCAGAGGTTTTATGATGTTGATAGAGGTGCAGTCAAGGTAGATGGGGTGGACATAAGAGAGCTTGATGTGGTGTGGTATAGAAAACATATGGCACTTGTTAGCCAAGATCCTGTTATTTATTCAGGCACCATTAGAGATAATATTGTTCTTGGCAAGATTGATGCTACTGAGCATGAAGTTGTTGAGGCTTCCAAGGCTGCTAATGCACATGAATTCATTTGGTAAGTAGTAATTGCTTTAGTTATTTTATAAATGATTTTCACCTCTAACATATACTCCCTCCGTGTCATTTTAATTTACTCACTTTACTTTGGGGAAGAACCAAGGAGAAAGTACAAAAGTATGAGAGAGAAACTGAAAAGGTGGGGAGAGAAATTGAAAAGTGAGAGAGAAAATTAAAAAGTGGATTAAAATATTAAAAAGTGGATGACATGGGTGGAAAAAGAGGAGAAAATAGATGTGATATGTTACCAAAAATAGAAAAAGCAACAGTGTGTAAATTAAAAAGAAACGGACCAAAAAGAAAAGTGTGTAGATTAAAAAGAAACGGAGGGAGTAAAAACTATTGTTTAACACCGCATTAAGGCTTTATTCTTTGGCTTTTCACCTAAATTCTATAAAAGTAAGTATATTAGAACAATTTTTTATGTACAAGTGAGTCTGCTCATGAAAGGTGAGTTGGATCTGCTGATTTGATTCTCAACATATCAGAACATATCGAAACTTATTTAAACTACTTCCTCCGTTTCAAATTACTCGCTACACTTTCCATATAGGGAAGTTTCATATTACTTGCTACACTTCCTTTTTGGGCAATAAACTCTCTCTATCTCTCTCCTCTCACATGGGTCCCTTTTCTTTTTACTCTCTACCTCTCTCTTCTCCAAAAATTGCCTAGGAGTCCGTGAATTGAGAAGTGTAGCAAGTAAAATGAAACGGAGGAAGTATTATTTTTTCGTAAATTGGACTTGTTAGCTTTGAATATATATATTTTAGATAAATTTGCCAAAAAAAAACTTTTAAAAGTTCAATTTTTTGAAAAAAAAAAACTTTTAAAACATTCTTTGCAAAAACAAACGCCAAACTTAATTTTCTTTGCAAAATTTATTCCCATTTTCCGGTGTGATTTTTTTAATGCATAAGGGCGGTCTTTCTATCTTCCTTTAACCCCCTGTTTCCATTAACTGCAGCACCACCTCTATGCTTCTCAAAAACCACACCAGAAAATGGGAATAGGTTTCATCTTGCAAAAAAATTCAGTTTGTGGTTTGTTTTTGCAAAGAATGCTTTAAAAGTTTTTTTTTTACAAAATTGAACTTTTAAAAGGTTTTTTTAGCAAATTTTTCTATATTTTAAGTTACTTAAATTAAACTGGCCTTAATGATCCGTATTTGAACTAATCTAAAATTAGCTTGCAACTCCTAATGTTTAATTGAAGATAATTGACATTTTGCTATTTTCTTATATGCATGAAACTAATTCATTGATTTGCAGCTCCCTTAAAGAAGGGTATCAAACAGAATGTGGGGAGAGAGGAGTACAACTATCAGGAGGTCAAAAGCAGAGAATAGCAATAGCAAGAGCAATACTTAGGAACCCAATTATCTTATTACTTGATGAGGCTACTAGTGCTTTGGACTTGCAGTCTGAGAGGTTAGTCCAAGAAGCCTTGGATAGAGTCATGGTGGGCCGAACCACCGTCGTGGTGGCTCACCGACTTAACACCATCAAAAGCCTCGACGCAATCGCCTTCGTGGAGGATGGCAAGGTGGTTGAGCGTGGGACTTACACCCAACTCAAGCATAAGCGTGGAGCTTTTTTCAACCTTGCTAGTCTCCAAAACTTGACTTGAGGAATGTAAACTAATTTTGGCTAGGCCAGTATTAATCTCTTCTTTTGCTTATTAGACCTTAACCTACAATGCATAAATGTATAGTTATAATTTTAGCTACATATTCTCTATGTATGCAAGAATTTTGGTTGGTCTTAGGGGAAGTTGTAAAGTCATGATCGATAGATGTGTTAGTATTATTTGAGATGGTAATGGGCCAGGTGTGGACGTGTGGTTTGGCTGAGACTCGAGGCCAAACACGATATTTTGGATGTAGATATAGATCCATATCCTACCCAATTCTATAGGATTAAAAATTTTAGAACATGATCCACGAAATCTATAGGATCTAGGTTCAAAATGGCCTATTCCTTCAACTTATTACTTTTCTCTTTAACTCGGCCTTTTTTTATCTTTTTTTTTTATGTGTATGCGACAAAACTAAAGTATGATCATGTGTACGTAATGACCACTAAATGAAGGAAGAAGCATTACCGTGTTCAATAAAATAAAATATCATCATGAATTCTGTATTATAATAAGGTTTCTGTAGAAATGATGAAGAATATTGATTCAAGTAATTATGAAGCTAAGTAACTAATTACAACTAACTACATAACAAACTTTTAAACTTGCAACAAACTATTTGCTAACTAATTGAGAATAATAAATTACAAAGCTGATGTGGCAGATCAGGATGAGTATCCTGATCTACAGCCCCTCCTCAAGCTGGAAGTCCAGAGGATTCTGGAATAAGAAGACTCAGCTTGAAAGCAAGTAATTTGTGTTGAGCAGCACCCAAAGTTTTGGTGAGTAGGTCAGCAAGTTGTTGATGAGAACTAACATGATGAGTTGCTATAAAACCAGATTGCACATTTTCTCTGATGTAATGAACATCAATATGCAGGTGCTTAGTTCTTTCATGAAAACAAGGGTTGTCAACAATATGTTGTCCTGCCTTGTTATCACAAAATAAAGGGACAGGAGTAGGAACTTTGACATAGAGATCAGACAACAAATTAGTAATCCAAGTCAATTCACTTGTAGTATGACTCATGCTCCTGTACTCATCTTCAGTTGAGCTTTTGGAAACCACTTTCTGCTTCTTAGTTTTCCATGAGATAAGTGAGGTGCCAAGAAAAACACAGTAACCAGTTAGAGACCTGGCTATATCAATGCAATTACCTCAATCTGCATCACAGTAGGCATGAATCTGAAGAGTAGTGTCTGCTGAATACAATAAGCCATGATGCAAGGTGCCTTTGAGATACATGAGCATATGTTGAGCAGCTAGAAAATGTGGTACTCTAGTTGCACAAAGAAACTGACTAAGTTGCTGAACTGCAAAGGATATGTCAGGCCTAGTCATGTTAAGATACAAGAGTTTGCCAATAATTCTTCTGTACATTTCTGGATCATAAAGAAGATCACCATCTGTTGTACTTAGCTTCAGTCCTTTAGGTAGAGGACATTCTGCTACTTTGCAATCATTCATAGCAGTGTTGTGTAAAAGATCAAGGATATATTTCCTTTGATTGAGAAGAATACCATATGGAGTTCTAGTGACCTCAATACCAAGGAAGTATTTGAGAGGTCCTAGATCTTTAATAGTAAACTCAGAATGTAATTGTGTTTTAAGATGTTGAATGTCTTGAAGATGAGTACCAGCCACAAGTAAATCATCCACATAAGCAACCACAATAATAAAGGCTGAACGAGTCTTCAATGTAAACAAGGAATAGTCATAGGCAGATTGCTTAAAACCAAGCTTTAACAGAAACTTGGTTAATTCCAAGTTCCACTGTCTAGCGGCTTGTTTTAAGCCATAGATAGATCTTTTCAGTTTGCACACTTGACCAGGTTTAATTCTTTTGTAACCAAGTGGTGGCTGCATATATAGATCTTCTTCAATAAAGCCATGAAGGAAGGCATTATTGATGTCCAGCTGATGAAGCTCCATTTTACAAGTTGCTGCTAAGGCTATAGCAGTTCTAACTGTAGTGAACTTAGCTACAGGACTGAATGTATGTTTATAGTCTTTACCTTTAATCTGTCTATCTCCTCTAGCCATTTCCCTTACACCTTTCAACTGAACCATTAGGGTTAAATTTTGTCTTCAAAACCCATTTACAACCAATAGGTTTGACATTGGGTGGTAAATCAACAATATCCCAAGTACCATTCTTTTCTAAAGCTTCAAGTTCTTTGTCCATAGCTTCAACCCACCTAGGATCAGTTTTAGCTTGAGCATAGGAAGAAGGTTCAATATTGGAAAGAACATTAGCAAGGCTAGCAAGATGTTCTGATGGCAGATTAACAAGTTCAGAGCAAGTATAGACATTAAAAGAAGAAGAAGTAGAAGAATGTGAAGGATTAACAACAAAATCTTGTAGTTTGATAGAAGGTAATTTGACTCTATTAGACCTTCTCAACATAGGTGGTGGACAAGGATCAGCAATAGGAGAATGAAGAGAAGAAATAGGTGAAGGATCATGAATATTATCAAGAGAATTATGTGTAGGAGTAGAAGAAGAATGGATAGAAATTGAAGGTGAAAAAGTGTTTGTAAGAGTGTTTGAATGTAAAAAAGTGTTGATGTATCGTATTTTTATATAGGTTTTAGGTGCATTTAGGTTGCATTATAGGAGCATTTAGAGGCTTTAAAGTTCATAATTGCATACTATTACTTAATATGCGAAATATTACTCCTTTTGTGTCTTTTGGTATTCTTTGATGAATTTCAGGTATTGAAAACATAATTGGAGTATTATTGGACAAGCTTGAGTACTTCGGAGCAATCGGAAGCAAGCTACATTGATAAGGATCATTTTAGATGTATTTGAGTGCAAATTGGAGCTGAATTGGAGTTGGAATTCATTGAAAGAATTGTGGAAATCGAGTCATGTTCACTCTTTTGTCCATAACTTTTGACTCGATGCTGATATCAGGTTGATTCCAGCGGTATTGGAAAGTAGGCTTGAAGAGCTTTCCAACGATAGGTTGCATGGCCCAAGGCGAGTTGTATTCTGAGAGATATGGGCTTCACAAGTTGGCCCAGTCTGCCAGGAACTTCTTACGCGCACGCGGTTTTGATAATTTCGGCCATTTAATGATTTATTTGGTTTCCTTATCTTGTAATTTGGTTTCCTACTAGGATTAGGAGTCATAACTATATATTTTAGGTTTTCTAATTAGAGGAGGACATCTATTATTCACTTTTCTAATATCATGTTATTCTTCCTCTAATTTTCTCTCTAGTTTTTACCTTAGTTTGTTTCTATTGCTACTTTGGAGATTCAAGATTCAAGCTTTCATATTCATCTTCAATTCAATAAGTTTTATTCTCTTCTCTTCTCTTTATTATATTTTAATTATGTTTATTATTATGTTTATTACTTTTGTTGCCATGATTAGTGAGTAGTCTTTTTATCTAGGATTGAGTTGAGCCCTAGTATGGATTGATCATGTAAATTATTCTCGAATTCCCATGTTATTGATTTATATGTTTAGGGTTTGATAAGATTGTTGTTATTGTCAATTGTGCATCTTGATTTAGCCCTAGTTTTATATTATCAACGAAATTTGGAGTTGAGATTAGGAATATTTATTTGATGCTAAATTGTTATTTTATTAATTGAGTTCATCAACGAAAGTTGGGTCTTAATTTAGATAATCTTGTCATTGATTTGAATTCTTCCATGAAAATAGGTGAGAACTAAAATTGGGAATTATTTGACATTGGTTCTTAATGCTTCTAATTATGTGTGTAAGCTATGAAAATAGGAGACATACATGTTAGTTAGGCCTTTTACTATCACGAAAGTGAGCTCTAGGTATTGAGGAATGACCGAGTCATAAGGGAATGTCAATCTCACCTAAACTATAATTGAATAACTGGGATGTGAGTTATATTTTGATCAATTCATATTAGTGGTGATGCTTAATCTTAGTGTTTTAATTATCATATTTATTGAGTTTGTCATATTTTGTTATTAGTTTAGATATTGGTTTATAGATTCTCCTTGATATTTGGATTGTATAGCTATTTCATAGTCTAAAATCAGCTAGTGTTTAGTCTTGCACCTCCCTGAGTTCGACCCGTATGTGCTACGACACCGTTCACTTGCGGTATAAAAATAAAACCCTAACAAGTGTTTGTAGGAATATTTGAAGTAGTAGGAGAGAAGAATGAAGGAATATCATCCTCATGTAAGCTAGGACTAACCATAGTTCCAGAAGAAGAACTAGGTTCAGTAGGAATAGATGATGTATGAAATGGAAAAATGTGTTCTAAAAACTTGACATCTCTGCTAAGGAAAATTTTGTGAGTTTCAAGATCAAAAAGTTTGTAGCCTTTTTGTCCATATGGATAGCCTAGGAACACACACTTCCTAGCCCTGGGTGCAAATTTATCTGAAGTTTTATGAGTGGCATAACACAAGCAGCCAATTATCTTCAAATGATCATAAAAGAGGGTTTTTTTTATCAAACATTCATAGGGAGTTTTCCATTGAAGCACAGCAGTTGGCATAAGATTTATGAGATAAGTAGCAGATAACAAACACTCTCCCCAAAAATTATGTGGCAAATGAGCATGAATCTTAATGGCTCTAGCAGTCTCAAGTAGGTGTTTATGCTTCCTTTCCACCCTCTCATTTTGTTGTGGCTTGCCAGGTAAAATTCTTTGATGTATAATACCTTTGCCAGCAAACAAGGTAGTACAAGATTCTTGAAAAATCTCTATACCATTATCACTTCTAATGATTTTTATAGAAGTATCAAATGATTTTCTACATAAGCAATGAACTCTTTCATCAAAATAGGGACCTGAGTCTTAGAATGAACTAAGTGAGTCCATGTAGTTCTTGAAAAATCATCAAAAATAGTCAAAAAAATAAGTAGCTCTAGAAATAGAAGCATGCTTATAAGGGCCCCAAAGGTCCACATGTATTAATTGAAACATTGCACCAGCATGAGAAGAAGAAATAGGAAAAGAAGAATTATATGAGACTTAGCAAAGACACAAGATTCACAACAAAAATCTGTCATTTTATTAGAATCAAAAGGAATTGATAGTTTGGACATTTTTTGAGGAGAAGGATGTCCTAACCTAGCATGTAAGACACTAAAGCTAGAAACAGTAGTGCTGACATTACAAGTTTTCTTAACAACAGAAGAAGAAACAGTAGAAGTAGTAGGTAAAGAAGAAGAAACAGAACTGAACATATACAAGCCAGCTTGTTGATAGCCAATAGCTTGAATTTGTTTAGTTGTAGGGTCCTGAAATTGATAGGAAGAAGAAGTAAATACAGCAAGCAAGTTATTCTGAGCTAATAGCTTGCTAACTAATAGAAGGTTATGTTTGAAATCAGGAAGAAATAAGACATGCTGGAGTACAATAGTATCAGTCGAATTCACATTGCCAACAATATGAACCAATTTGGATGTACCATCAGGTAATCCAACTTTAATAGGATTATGTAAAGTCTCATAAGAAGCATATAAGCTCTTATTCCAGATCATATGATCTGTAGCACCAGTGTCCACAATCCATGCTAATTTAGAATTAAAACATGGCATAGAATGAACATTAGAAGTAGTGATGATACCTGCAAAATTCACAGAGGAATTGAGGTCTGAAAAATTCTGAGAACCTTGAGTTTTCATCATCTTCATCATCTCCTTGTACACTGCTTGTACCAAGGCTGAATTGACATTGTTATCTGTATGTGGAACTTCAGAACTATCACCATAGTCCAGAGGAGTATCAGCAATATAAGTGTCTTTAGTCTCAGTAACATAAGCAGCCATTTTGCTGCTTGAACCACCTCCAGTAGATTTTTTTTTCATGTTAAGAAACCATTCTGGATAGTTGACAGATAGTTTGAAACATTGATCCATAGTTTGTCCAACTTTCTTGCAATAATCGCATTTTCAGTCAAATTTATCATACTTTGGCCTCTTTCTATCTCTCTTAACAGCAAATTAAGGATGAGAATGTTGAGAACCTCCTTGAACAAAAGGTTGTTTCACAGACACAAATGCACTAGTCTTAGTGTCTTACATGGATCCACTTCCAAATGTTAATAGAGCCTATTACATGTTGCTTCAAGTTGAAAGATAGAATAGATTGATCTCCTGATCCTAAGAAGAATTTGTCAGTATATCCAAGAACAGAAGAATTCTGAGGTTGATTTACTGCATTATCACCAGAATTTGAACTAATCTCAGGCATTTTTGCAGATCTGATAGAAATTTATAGAAGATAATGAGAATCCTAATGAATTCTAGATGAAAAATCAACAAGAAAGTTGATCAGAAGAAGAATCTAATCTAGATTCATTCAGAAATGTAAAAATCTTGCAAAAAGATTGGAAATCTCGATGAATTTGATCTCGCAAGCTCTGATACCATGTAGAAATGATGAAGAATATTGATTCAAGTAATTCTGAATTAAAGAGAAGAAGAGAAAAGAAATTATCTCTCTAGAAATGTTATTACATAATCTCTCAAAAGATTATTACAGCCTAAGGAAGTTTATATACTGAACTAAAACAAAGCTTGTAAGGGAAGCTAAGTAACTAATTACAACTAACTACATAACAAACTTTTAAACTCGTAACAAACTATTTGCTAACTAATTGAGAATAATAAATTACAAAGCTGATGTGGCAGATCTGGATGAGTATCCTGATCTACAGTTTCACAACTTGCAATTTAACAAAAACAAGCACAAATATAATTTAAACTTATTTCATAAGAGTTCATAATTTCACTATACTAGAACAGAACAATTCAACAAGCCACTGATAAAACAAAGCAACTAGCAATACATAACATAATAGTTTTAGACAATACAATAACATCAAATCCAAACTTTATATTATGATTATTATCAACTTCTTATAAGAAGTTACTCATATGTGTTATCTCAATCATTTATGTCGTTGCTGTCAATGCTTTCCACATCTTCATGATTGTCTGATGCCTCATCTGGAGGATAATCCATTCTCAGCTGGCGCAACAGCTAAACATAGATTAAGAGTATATAAATACATAATTAGTCATGCCAATATATAAAATAATTGCTACACATGATCAAATTTAGTTTGCAAGAGATGATGTATGAAAAAATCAACCTCAGCATAAGGTTCAAGGTGCATTTTTAGGGCAACATGCTCCACTTTTATCTTCTCAAATGCTGCATATAACCTGATTTTAAGAAAATGTATAGAAATACACAGTTATGGGTAAGGACTTATTAATTTACATACTTTAGTACTTTTGTTAATTTGATATTTTCTACTTTCTTATCATTATAAATAGGAAAATTTGCTAAAAAAACCTTTTAAAAGTTAATTTTGCCAAAAAAAAAAAACCTTTTAAAGCCTTCTTTGCAAAAACAAACCACAAACTTAGGGTCCGTTCGTTATCTTTTTTGTTTTCGCGTTCAGTTTTTTGAAAACTAAAAACCAAAAAACAGGAAACCGAAAAAAGTGGTTTTCACTTTTTAGTTGTCGGTTTTCAAATTCATCATGTTCCCAATAAATTTGACTAATTTTTTATTCATTATAGGACATATATCATATGACTTTGAAAATCAAAAAACCGAAAAACAGAAAACCACAGTAATACCGAACGGACCCTTAATTTTCTTTGCAAAATGAAACCTATTCCCATTTTCCGATGTGGTTTTTGAGATGCATAAGGGTGGCCCTTCTATTTTCCTTTAACCCCCTGTTTCTAATAACTCAAAGACCACCCCTATGCATCTCAAAAACCACACCGGAAAACGGGAATAGGTTTCATTTTGCAAAAAAAATTAAGTTTGTAGTTTGTTTTTGCAAAGAATGCTTTAAAAGTTTTTTTTTTTTTTGTAAAATTGAACTTTTAAAAGGTGTTTTTTGGCAAAATTTCCTTATAAATATTGTGTATTTTGATGACTAAATCAAGTGGAAACCAAGATCAAGTTAGATGAATAACCCATCAAATCTTTTCGCCTTGAAAACCTCTAACATTTCTCCAACAATTGCGTGAAGCTTTGCTGCTCCCATGCTGCATACATGTAAGAAAGTTAATGACAAACATGCATGGAAGAAACTAGCTGCTAATAATTATGATATACAAATAGTGAATATCGCAAGTGGCATTTTGAGTAATTTTGCGAAAAGATGGGGGTACATTTTTTATCTTTCCGGAAAATCTCTAAAATACCAATAATTTTTTTCCAAAATTAAAAAAATGTCATTATTGTGAAACCCGAGCTTGGCGAATTACCTAAAATTTTAAGTAATTAACAGGGGTGAAATGTCGATAATTTCTTACGTGAAATCTATCTATGATCACAATTTGCTCATTAAAAATATCACATACATCGTTTTGCCTTTTGTTAGACGTCTTACTAGCTAGTACTATAAGCAAGTGGATGGCAACTTCAAAGCTAAATGCATGCATGAATAATGAATATATAATTATATGTAAACATGTAATTATACTTATACATGGATTTTCACTTACCTAGCACTACCTCCCTTTAGTTTTTGGATTAAGCGTTCCACATTTGCAAGGTCAAGAGGTTTGGTGTCTCTGAAATATGTATATGTAATTATGCATGATTAATTAATACTGACGGTAGAAATTAAGCTTTGAGAAAAGAGAACAAAAAAAGTACTTTATTAGAAACTTTTTTGCATAAATAAGACTAGAAATCATATAATTTTTAAAAAAATAGTTTCTAATTACAAGATCTGCTCCAATTCATCCATATAGACTGCTGATGACGAAAAGTATGTGCCAATGATGTTCTCGACAAAGTTAGGTTTGCTGTCTTCTAAGAACTCCAGATTATAAAAGTACTCATCTAGAATGCCCTGCATGCATGTAAGAAATTCAATTTTAGGGTGATACACGATTTAGATGTATGCATGTCATATAGTCAATGTATGCATAATTGAATTCATGTTTGTCATTGTTAGATATCAAGGAGCCAATCATCCCAATCATCTAACAAGTTACTCGATCTATTTCTTTTTTAATCTACACAGTTTGACTTTCACGTTTACCAACGCAGAGTTTTGATCATTAATATATTTTATTATGAACAAGTAAAAATTATAAAAAGTTGATATTTCATTTGGAAACCTAATTATGTTGAGATGAATCTAACAATATCCCACACGACTTAGGTATAAATCACAAATGATAATCAAAGTGAAGTATATGAATAGTGTTAAAGTATAAAGTGAGTAGATTAATATTTATATATTTTTAGAGGCTTATAATGTATATATTTTATTTTACCAGTAGGTCTGAAAACACAACTTGGCTCGGCCCGAATTTTAACCGGTTTTGGGCATAATTATTTTTGCCCCAAATTTTGACAAATCCGATCTCTCAGCTCGCAATGGGACACTTTTTCAAACAAAATCTCGATCATATCCGATCCGCGATCACCTCTAATTGGTAATGTAGGATATATGAGTGAACACATAATATTTGAACATTAATCACTCTTGAATAATTAATCAAGAGTCGGCCATTAGTCAGTGCACAGTAAAAGTTATGTCTATTGTCTTGGTCAGATTAGAAGCAGCTACTTAGATTCTTTATGCAAACTACAAAAACTAGATCACATAACAAATTATTATTAGAATTTAAGCATACAAGCATGCATCATTATAGAACATACAAGTATACAAATAATAGTAGAGCATTTAATCACTGTAGTCGGTAAGTCAGAGATTTACCTATGCACGCTCAAATTTATGTCATTTGCCATAGTTAGATCCTAAGGAGCCACTTAAAAACTCTATGCAGAGTACACAAGCAAAATCACATAGCAAGTTATAATTGTCTAAATTTTATTAAGCATACAAGCATGCACCGTTGTAGAACAAATAAGTAAACAAAAATGAGATCAAGAAAAGGACCTCATCGAACATGTATTGTCTCAACTCAAATATTTGTTTATGCACTTGATTCTTTTTCATCTCAATATCAAAGTTACAAGGCAGATGTACAAGCAATAGAGGAAGTAAGGAGAGGGAAAGGCCTTGAAGGATTGAGGGTGTTTATAATGTTGCATTAAGAGGTTATGTGCACTATATAGCTAAGATGCATTAATGGGTGGTAGACAAAATTTCAGATTATGTTTATACAACCCTTGGAGCAAAAGTTTGCATTTTATTGAAATCTAAAGATGACATTCATTGATAATCTAAGGTGATATTTGGGAGTACTATTTAAAACAAAATCCATATTTTCCAGCTGAATTCTGCGTGTAAAATTTAAGAAGTTTTGTCGCTGCTCGCCATAAATCGAGTCAGCGTCAGAATCAAAATTGAGATGATTTAATCAGGGAGAAATTATATAGTACTAAAAGCACCAATTAACTTTGTTTGTGGATTCATGTAGGCCATTATGAGTTCTTAACCATGCCCTCTAGGGTATTAATTAAAGCTTTCTTCTTCTTTTATCCTCAACACTTGATCAATTACATTTTTCGACCTTACTTTATATGAGGTATGTCTTGGCATACAACTAACATTTGGATGAGTAAGAAAGCTAGCCTATGCAAGCGTTTATCAAGTATGGTATCAATTTAAAGAAGAGTAAGTTTCTAATTGCAAGATCTGCTCCAATTCATCGATGCATGTAGACAGCTGGTGAAATGAAATAAAGTAGGTGTCGATGATATTCTCAACAAAGCTAAGTTAGATTTATATTGCAGCCTTCTAAGAACACCAGATTAATAAAAAAAATATATTCATCTAGATAGCCCTACACGAGGAACTAAGAACTGAATTTTATGGTGTATCACATATCTATCCATATAGTGAAATTATTGTGAAATGTATGGGAGAAATTATATACCTAACACATATATATATACATACACGTATTTGAAAATTTTATGGGTTTATTTACTATAGTACATTGTACTTTTATCATGTAGCTCCTTTCTTCATAAATAATTTTCTTTCAGCCGCGCGATCGATTATATTTGTCTATAATTAATTCAAACAATGTAAATATTAAAAAAATTGAAATTTAAGATATTAATGTAAGGAGTTGGAGAGGCCTTAACCAAAGTTTTTATTAATATATAATTAAAGATCGATATTGATGATCAAATTCATTATCTGATAACCTTTTAAAAGTATGTCATTTAGTCAATGCAAAATCAAATTTATGTTTGTCATTGTTAGACACCAAGGAGCCAATCATCCAAATCATCTAACGAGTTACTACCTCTGTTTCTTTTTAATCTACACAGTTTAACTTTCACGCTTACCAATGTAGAGTTTTGACCAATAATATATTTAATTATGAACAAGTAAAAATTATAAAAAGTTGATATTTGAAAACCTTGTGTTGACACGAATCTGACAAGATGATCCCATACGACTTACATATAATCACAAATGTTAATCAGAGTAGAGTATGTGAATACTGCCAAGAAAAATTGAGTAGATTAATAAGAAACAAAGATAGTAATATATAAACGTAAGCATTAAATTATGCCTTAGTATAATAGTTGATCAATATGAGACCAGCCCTGCCCGCTTACCCGACCCCACCTGCAAAGATGTGCGGGTTTGGGTTGTATGTTTTTTTTCCGAACTTTAGGCATGACATAGTTTTGGCATGTTATCGTGCTTTAATCATGTTTTTAGAGGCCCATAATCTATATGTTTTAGCTTATTTTACCAGTAGGTCTGAAAATACAACTTGGCCGGGTCCGACTTTTAACGGGATTTGGGTTGAATCTTTTTCGCCCCAAATTTTGACAAATCCAATCTCTTAGCTCGCATGCAACAGGACACTTTTTCAGACAAAATCTCGATCATATCCGATCCATAATCACCTTTGATTGGTGTAGGATATATGAGTAAACAAATAATAGTTGAACATTAATCACTCTTGAATAATTAATTAAGACCATTAATCAGTGAAGTAGCTACTAAGATTCTTTATTCAAACTAAAAAACAAGATCACGTAACAAATTATTATTATTATTATTAAAATTTAAGCACACAAGCATGCATCGTTATAGAACATATAAGTATACCAATAATAGTAGAACATTAATCACTGTGGTCGGAGATTTAGCCTACGCAAGCTCAAATTCATATCATTTGCCATAGTTGGATCATAAGGAGCCACTTACAAAAATATATATGCAGAGTACACAAGCTAAGTCACATAACAAGTTATTATTGTCTAAATTTAAGCATACAAAAATGCACTGTTATAGAACAAATAAGTAAACGTACAAAAATGAGATCAAGAAAAGAACCTCATCGAACATGTATTGTCTCAACTCAAACAGTTGTTGGCGCACTTGATTCTTGTCCATCTCAATCTCAAAGTTACTAGGCAGATGCACAAGCAATAGAGGAAGTAAGGAGAGGGAGAGGCCTTGAAGGATTGAGGGTGTTTATAGTGTTGCATTAAGAGGTTAGGTGCACTATATAGCTAAGATGCATTAATGGGTGGTAGACAAAATTTCAGATTATGTTTATACAACCCTTGGAGCAAAAGTTTGCATTTTATTGAAATCTAAAGATGACATTCATTGATAATCTATGGTGATATTAGCTACTATTTAAAACAAAATCCATATTTTCCAACTGAATTCTGCCTGTAAAATTTAAGAAGTTTTGTCGCTGCTCGCCATAAATCGAGTCAGCGCCAGAATCAAAATTGAGATGATTTAATCAGGGAGAAATTACATAGTACTACAAGCACCAATTAACTTTGTTTTTGAACTCATGTAGGCCATTATGAGTTCTTAAGCATGCCCTCTAAGTTAACTAATACTTTCTTTTTTTTTCCAATACTTGATCAAATACATTTTTTGACCTTACTTTATGAGGCTCATTTTTAGTATTTAAGTAATGTCTTGACATACAACTAACATTTGGAGGAGTAAGTAATCTATCCTATGCAAGCTCTGATCAAGTAGGAAATCAATTTAAAGAAGAGTAATTAGTTTCTAATTGCAAGATCTTCTCCCATTCATCGATGCATGTAGGCAGCTGGTGAAACTAAGTAGGTGTCGATGACATTCTCAACAAAGTTAGGTTTATATTGCATCCTTCTAAGAACTCTAGATTAATAACATAATATTCATCTAGATTACTAGATAGCCCTACACACACGAGGAACTAAGAACTGGATTTATGGTGTATCACATATATATAGTATAATTATTGTGAAATGTGTGGAAGAAATCATATACACACACTGATACATAGACGTATTGGGATTTTTTATGGGTTTATCTACTATAGTACATTGTACTTATATCATGTAGCTCCTTTATTCGTGGAATAATTTTTTTTTGTTAAGCCGATCAATTATATTTGGCTATAACTCAAACAATGTAAATATTCTTAAAATTTTGAAATCTAAGATATTAATGTAAGGAGTGGGAGAGGCCTAACCTACAAAATTTATTAATGTATAATTAAAGATATTAATGATCAAATTCATGATCTGATAACCGTATAAAAGCAATTGTCGAGCTTATTGTCTGATGGAGCGCTAATAATAATATCTTTTATTGCTTGCTTTGGGGGATACTAGAGACATAGGGGATGTTCAAAAAATGAATTATTTTGGAGGTTGAACTTCATTGTAATATCCGGCTCTTTTTGGTGGTATATCTTCTTTTCTTGACCAAAAAAATGAATTTTTCACTGATTTTTGGATTTTGACTTTTTCATGTGATCAATCGGCCTTTTCATATATATCTTTTTTCTTGAAAAAAAAAAGACTTTTCAACGTTTAATGAAATCTAGATAATAAGTACGCTCATATTGGGAGTACTGATACATCATCCTAAGGGGTGATGGCCGGGTATATCGACAAAAAGAAGAAACAATCACACCTATCACTATATCTTTTATGTTCTTTTTCTTCCATTACTCCCTTAATTCATTATTTCCGACCTGTTTATGCATTACAACTTTGATTATACACCGGGATGTACCATGAGCATAGTATATACAACACCCAATAGGCCAAGACTATTTTATTGCTCATTCGAATGAGAAAATGAACAAAAAATAGCCTTGGGTGTACCGTGTATGGTGGATGTACTCTTCATGCATGCCTAAAAAAGAAAAGTAAAATAATTTTCTAAGTCTCAATTACTACAAAAATGTTATGTTGGATTTGGATATCTTATCATATATTCATATACTATATATGGATTATTTATTGCTCATTAAGAAAACGTCCAATTTGATCATGTCAAAGTTTCAAATAATATCATGCTAGATTGTTACATCATTAAACATGTATGGATACTTTCTTTATGAAATGGGTGACAATACCACTTGGTTGCTTCGACCACTACATTTAAAAACACCCCTTAGAGATGATATAGACCTTGATTATAGAGGGTCTTCCACTTTAAGTCATCCATTTTCGTAGTAATGATGTAAATATTTTCGACATTTTCATTTCATATGGCTCTAAGTCATCACAAATTCACAACTGAACAAGCGTTTATATCAATT
The DNA here is from genome assembly GCA_947646795.1 of Beta lomatogona. Classification (NCBI taxonomy): domain Eukaryota; kingdom Viridiplantae; phylum Streptophyta; class Magnoliopsida; order Caryophyllales; family Amaranthaceae; genus Beta; species Beta lomatogona. Next base: position 725,286 of record CANSNZ010000580.1, on the reverse strand, counting down.
GATATGGACCTTTATTATATATGAGGTGATTAGATATGTTGTATACATAATACAGGAATACACCATTAACTACACAAAACCTACAAGAAATGGGTCTTAAATTTGTATCAAGCTCGAATTAACAATAGAGGAAGTGAGGAGAGTGAAAGGCCTTGGAGAATTGAGGCCTGAGGGTGCTTGTATCGTTGCATTAAGGGGTTATGTGGATTGTAAGAGCAGAACGTCAATAGTGTTTGTTAGGAATCTGGGTGTTGTAGTTTGATTAATGCGGAACAAAATATCAATGAAATAATAAAGGTGAGAAAACAATAAAGATGAACAAACACATAACACAAGGATTTACGTGGTTCAGTCAAATTTGACCTACGTCCACAGGTGGGGGATTAGAGCTTCTTCACTATAATGGAGAAGATCAGAGAGAATAATACAAGGAGTCCTAAATTCTAGAGGCTAGAAGTGTTTCATAAATTGTGTATTAAATAATGAATACTAAGAGGTCCTTTTATAACATAAGGAACCCCGCACAAAACCCTAGAATATATTCCGTACAAAACCCTAAAAAGAAAATCCGAATCGAAAACACGTCTCGCAAACCGCGAGGCGCGGTGATGGCCGTGAGTCGCGGTTTCTACCGCGAGTCGCGGTTTCTACCGCGAGTCGCGGTATGCTCTCGGCAGCTCTTCGTAAAACGGGCGTAACCTTCTCGTTTCTCAGCGAAATTGGGCATATGACCTGTCGTTGGAAAGCTCTTTGAACAAGCTTTAACCTCCAATTTGAATCACATCAAAACCATTTATAGATTGAAAGATATGTGCATTCAAAATCACCCTTATGTCATTCACAAGATTTCAAGTCATAATTAACAGTGTTACTTGTTGTTTTAACTTAGTTTGGTTTGTAAGAACAAGTAAAGCTCATTTTAATGTTCTTATGTTTTTGTTGTTTAGCCCTAGTTTGTATGACGTGTTTAATTAATGCAAATGTTCTCGATGTCAAAAACAAAACGAAAAAGGGTTATGTGGACAAGATGCATTAATTGGTATACCAACTTCAGATTTTTTGTTGTTTTAATTCTCCGAGTAAAAGCTTAAATTTTAGTGATATCTAAAAGATTATATATATTCATTGATGATCTAAGGTAGTATTTGGTGATATTTAAAACAAATCAATGCTCTATTCTTTTGGACTGGATTAATAAAAAATCAATTCAATTCAATTCAGTTCAGTTCAGTTCATTTCATTTCAGTTTAGTTCCGTTAGTTTCTTCTCACGGTTTTCATTCATTTCAGTTCAATTCAGTTCATTTCAGTTCAGTTCAATTCAGTTCAGACAAATTCAATTCAGTTTAGTTCAATTCATTCCAAAAAGACAGAGCCGAGTTTCTCTTGCAAAGTTTAAGATTTCTTGTCGATATTCGCAATAAAGTGAAAGTTTTCCCTATGGTTAATAAATCGTATCAATGAGCGAATCGAAATCTAGATTATGTAAGGGGAAATTTAATTTCTGATACATGGAATTTGGAGCACTTATAAACTTTTGGAACTCATTTACTGGCCACTTGTACTATAGGTTACTAGCATTTTTTGCACGCTATGCGTGCGTGCCATATTAACGTTTTGTTTTCTCAAATAGTTATTCATTAGTGTTAAAAAAAATTAATTCGAACAGACATTTATAACCATTTTTTATTTTTTTAATATGTTTTTCTTAAATTAATGTTTTGTTGGTTTTTTTAGTTATTTAATCATCATTATTCAAATATAGTATTGAGAGAAGGAAATATAAAGCAGAAAAAAGTTTGTGCTCAAATAAAGTGGAAGAATTTGTGTATCAGATTCAATCGTTGAATCAGGGGCGGTTCTTGGCCCATGCAGTATAGGCGACGGAATAGGGCCCCCAAAATAAAGGGGACCCCGAAATATATTATATGTATCAGATGTTTGAAAGAAAAATAAAAGCAAAGCATTTGGATCAATGGTAAAATGGTAAGGGTTGGGAGAAATGGATGCAGGTTCAACTCTGCTTACAAGCAAAATTTATTTACTTTTTGTTGTTTCAAGTTTCAACGTTGGGAACGCCCCATTTGAGTTATGACTCATCACATTAATAACATGTCATCAGTCCATCACGCATGGATTTCTTTTTGCTGCTTCAAATTCTCAATTTCCCTATTAATGGCTACTCTCTCCTCTTAAGTCTCTCTCATTAATTTCTACTCATCCTCCCATTTTTTTTTTTTTTGCAATTTTCCAATAAAATTTACTCTTAAACTTCAATTCAACAAGTTTTGTCGGAGGAGTTCAAGAGATGGGTGATTTTAACTTTTATTACAACCGTTTTTTTTGACAAAGCTATTATTACAACAGTTTGATCTTCACTTATTTCATGAAAGAGATTAAACCTTCAGCAATTTATATAATTAGATATTATTTTCAATATAAAAGTAATTTTTTTAATTGAAAATCTAATATCTTTTATGAACTACATATAAAGGGCCCAATTTTAAGAGAGTGTATAGGGCCCCGTTATGTTTGCCCCGCCCCTGCGTTTGATTTATATAATAAAGTGGAGGAGTTTTATTTATATAATAAAGATAGCCGAATAATAATCAATATTTAGGTTTTAAAAAATTTATTAGTATAATTATTAATATGAAATTCAAGTTTTTTATTTTTTTCTTCTGGTTGTGTCAATCAAGTTATATTGTCAATTTAATTTTCGATTAGATTTTTTCGTACACATGTAAAAAGAGTAAATCATTCTACTTAATTTAATATTTAATTGAAATTTTAAATTCAGTTCCATTATTAACTTGTTCATTAAATATGGTAAGAAAGAAGAAGAAAATATTATTTAATATATATGGCAATTTATATTCATTAAGGGTAAATCTGACTTTTTATAAGGGGACACCATATTCCTCCCCCCTTCACTTATATAATAGAGATTCTTGGTCAAATCTTCCCTCACAAAAACATATAAGTATAAAATGAGTGTATCTTAAATATAATTGGGTATATACAATAAATAAGCATTACACTAGTTGAATTAATTATTATTGATGCGGTCATAAAGTGGCCTATTACGGCGGTTTTGGCCGCGCAACAATTAAGGGCACAGCAATAGGTAATTAACCTATTGCTGCGGTTCCTGGCAAAAAGCGCAGCAATAGGTACTGCGGTTTCTAGCCAAAACCGCAGCAATAGGTTCTTTTTAATATTAAATATACAGGTCTATTGCTGCGGTATCTTCCCAAAACCGCAGCAATAGATGCATAGCCGGGTAAAAAAAAATTCATTTCTCAAAGTGTAAAATTTTTGTAGTTATAGTACTATTATAATATAAACATAGCTACAACAATCCACTACATGCTAAAACAAATTCATTCACCACATTCATATCAAAATCGAAATTACAAATTCATTAACCCTAACATCAAATTCATTCCAAAAAAAGAAAATAAAAAATAAGATCTGGTTTCAAATTCATTCTCCAAATCTGACATTTAGAAAATAAAAAGAATAAAAAAAAAGTTAAAAAAAAGGAAACAAAACCAACGAAATCACGTTGATGTTGAACATTTCTCAACAAATTTCTCAATCAACACTTCATTACAAGAGACAATTAATGCAAGTAAAAATAACAAATGAATTCGTGAACCCGAAAATAAACTAAAAAGGATGAGAATCGACATAAGTAAATGGTACGAACAGTATTAAACCAGAAAAAATAGAAACCTAAAACTCGAAATTAATTGAACAAAAAAAAAATCGATTTACAATCACCTTTAAACAAAACCAACGAGCCACCGTTATATTTTGTTCGCATGGACTTCGCGCGACGCTGACGAACCTTCGCGCGACGCCCACGAACCTTTCTCTCCTTCGGACTCCTTTCTCTCTTCGCGCGGGTTGTTCTATGGCCGCGGACGTGGAGGCTGAAAACTTCGCTGAAGTAGAGCTGTTCACGGACGGGACGGCCCGCTCAAGTTGCGGGCTTGGGCAACAAACTTTGAAAAAAAATTCTAAATGGGTGGGCCAAGCCCGGCCTGCTAATATTAATGGGCGGATATGGAAAACCTCAAATATACCGCGGGCAACCCGCCCGGCCCATTTATCATAATATCTATTTTCTATGAAATATAATTTTTTATCTAACTAATTTAGTGTTGATTTATCTTTTGGAGTATATAGTTTATTTGCACTAATATAGCTTTGGTAACACATAATTGTCTTTATTCTTACCTTTACTAACTTAATTTCTTAATAATTTGTCGTCCTCTAACATTTTTGTTACGAATATTTTTAACTTTTTCTTTATCTTACGTTGTAATTATCAACTTTTTTTCTATTTTAACCAAAATTATGTTTTAATCTATAAATATTAAAGGAAATTAACTAGAGTATTTGGAAAAAAATAAAAGTATTAATAGGCCCATTAGGCCCGCTGGCAAGCCCGTCCGTTTATTAGGACGGGTCATGGACAAGTAGTTAAGCCCGCATAAAAGGGCTTGGACTAGACATATTAGGCCCGTTGGACAAATTTTTTTGGTTCGGCCCGGCCCGCAACCCGCCTAAGCCCGCAAATGATCACCTCTACGCTGAAGGCGGCGAACTGAGATCTGAAAACTTCGGTTGAAATCACGCCGGTGTTCAGATCCAACACGGTGGCAAAAGCAAAATCTCCTCTTCGTTATTATCTTCTTTGCGCGCACGATCTACGGCGAAGGCAAGCTTGGTGAAATGAGAGAGGAGGAAGACTTCGCGGCGGTCAGAGAGGGAGGAAGAGTGAAGTGAGAGAGGATCGTGCGTGAGAGAGGAGCAGATTTGAAGAAGATGAAGGAGGAGAGAGAAAGGAGTGAAATGAAGGAAGGAGTGAAAACGACTGGTGAAATGAGGAAGGAGGAGTAGTGACGCGTGCCAACCCTAGCTGGGCCGCTTTTATTTTTAATTTTAAAAATCTATTGCTGCGGTTTTATATAAGAACCGCAACAATAGGTTCACATATTATTTTTTAATATTATTTTAATATATTGCTGCGGTTCTTGCCAGAAACCGCAGCAATATGTCTGGTCAAATAATCAACTTTTTTCCATTGAAACCATATTGCTGCGGTTTTCGGCCGAAACCGCAGCAATATGGTTATTTTATATTTTACCTTTTCTTTTTACGTGATATATTGTTGCGTATGGGCAAAACCGCAGCAATAAACAATTATTCTACTAGTGTTAATTACGTCGGTTGACTCGTTATCATGTCATAAGTTCCTAAACTAATACTATTGTAGAAATGTGTTTAATGATTATTTACAAGCCTAAGGAGTTTCATACATCAAAATCCCAAAAAAAAATCATCTTCTCTACAAAGTTAATTTTTATGAAATTTGAGATGATTAAATTTGTTGGGTACAATTCACTTAATGTGTGGTGATTAAATTTGTTGTCTACAATACTCCTAATGTACACAAGACCTACCAATCGATGAGTCTCAAATTCATCACACTTTCCATGTTTCAAAACCAAAGATCAAGATTCTCCAAATGGCCGAGTGGTTCAAGGCGTAACATTGGAACTCCTATGTAGGCTTTTGTTTACCGAGGGTTCGAATCCCTCTCTTTCCGTACTTTCACCTAATTTAATTCGCCAACATTCCTAATTGTAACAAATCAAACAACAAAAAATCCTATTATTAGACCATAAGAGTTGAGAACGTAGGCATTATTGGTGGAGAAGAAGCACTAAATTGGGGTTTATCAGGGCCAATGCTACGAGCTTCGGGAATAGAATGGGATCTTCGTAATTCTCCAATTAGAGATGGCAATGGGTCCAGGACCCTAATCAGACCCGCCCAAACCCTATCCTAATTGAAGGATATGGGTCTTAATTTTCTGGACCCTATGGGTAATAGTAAGGTATGGGTCTTGATACAATCGGGTAAGGGTCCACTTCTCAAATTCTCATACCCTACCCATAGACCCTTCCAAACTAAAATATATACTTTTTTATATTTTTTAATTTTAAAATAATCATATATGATATATATTTAATATATAACAAATATAAGAAACTCTTCCACTCAAAATAAAACCCTCAATCCCTTACCCTAGCCGCATTCTCACAGTCTCATCTTACCCGTATCTCACTCTCTCGCTCTAAACTATTTTCTTTATTCATATTTGGATGTAAAAGACTTTTGGGATGCGGAAAAACTATGTATTCCTATGTAATATAATAATTTGTGCTAATTGACAACATTATTTGTTGAAGAGTGCTTAACAATTATATATACTGATATACACGTGAAAATATGAGCGGAATTTTTTCTTTGTATAATAATTTGTGCTAATTGACAACATTATTTGTTGAAGAGTGCTTAACAATTATATATACTGATATACACGTGAAAATATGAGCGGAATTTTTTCTTTGTATTGGACCCTAGACCCTATACATACCCTATCGGACCCTATGGATACGGGTAAAGGTCCTAGAAAATTTTACCCTATCAGCCCGTTTGGTAAGAGGTTATAAATGGTGGGAATGGTAATGCATTATAGTGTAAATTTGTACTAGAAATCTAATGTCATTACCAATGGTAATGCTACCTCATCACAAGATATCTATTTTCTTCCTAAAATCTCATTACCATCCATTACCACTTGGGAAGGTGGTATTGGGTGGTAATGAAAATTTATAAAGGGAAACCCATGTTTTGTGATACAGTTTCATTCCCATGGTCATGGACATGTGAAAATCTTTACAAATTTACACTAAATTTCATTACCATTACCACTATTTATAACCACTAACCAAACGGGCCGAATTAGTATTGGGTAGGGTATGGATCTACATCCAAAAATTAAGATAAGGGTAAGGGTCTAGCCTTATCCTAACCATCGCCATCCCTATCCCTATCCCTATCCCCAATTCATATCAAGTTATGGCAATTTTTTCGAGATCTTGGACTGAGGCTATTCTTGGAGGAAATTTAAGGAGGAATACAGAAAATCAAAATTCCAACCAAAGAGCCCTCAATTACTAGTGTTAATATTTCTCTAAAAATCATGTTAAAGTTAAGCACAAATTATTGACCATCACAAACAATATGAATTGATTAATTAACAAAACAGACTTTGGAACTCAACTAGTTTCTTGAGCATAAAAATAATTGGCCTGCAGCAAAGGCGACATCTTCGGCTTTCCATTGCAAACAAGAACAATAGCATTACAGAACATCAATTGTCTGTTTTTCTTCTTCCTATTTTTCTTTTCGTCGTTTCCATTTTGGAAATTCAGATCAAACCAACTAAAATAGAGGGTTGATCCAGTAAGTTTGCAGTAATACAATTTTTGATTGTTAGGAGCATAATCCCATCAGTAGTGTCAGCTCTGTACAGTAGAAAACAATAGCTGATGAGAGCTACCTAGAATATCTAGAATACTTGCATTGGTGCTGATATATCAATATATCATTATCATATTCCTCAACCTCAAAGAAACGAAAGAAATTAATATGCAATACCCTCGCTATTTATTGCCTTGCCTGATGTCTTCTCCTCGATCTTAGATCAACAACGATGATTGAGATGTTATCAGGACTGTTTTTACTTAGAGCACGCTGCCTGAGATTATCAGCAACTGCTTGTGCGGGAGAAGTATCACCTGATACCATCCTGCGCATTCGCCTTAGGATACGTCGGGCCACCTCACTTACCTCCTCATTTGACATGACATCCCAAAGTCCATCGCTGGCCAAGATCAAACATTCGTCTTCAACACTTCTAGTCATGAACGTGATCTCGGGCACTGGAATTATGAAAGGGCTCATATACCTATCACCTGAAACAAAGAAATACTAAAGCACATGAGAATCCATATTATGCAATATGCTCGACTTGATATTTCATACTGTATAGGAATCAATCGAATCTACCATGGTTCACAAATCCACGTAAAGAATGAATGAAAGCTCACACTGCAAATACTTTATTTCAATTTAATATGGTAAGGACAATGACCATATTGAATCAGAATTCCTTGCAAGTAAACTCAGTCCAGCGTTGCAGGCCAAGCCCTTGCGAATGGAAGGGAAATAAAGAGAATCCCCACCCTCAAGAACCGCGACTGGTAGGGGATCGAACCTGTGACTAAGGTGAAACCCCTACTAACTATTACCAAGTACTAGTTGGTCTTCATTTCAAGAGTATGATTATATATTTGAGTAAAGATACAATGAAATTCTACACCTTGAGCGAGGAAAAATTGAAATGCAGAGGGGTACAAATCAAGTAGCTCTGAGCATCTATTATCTTCAGATTACACTGCCTGAGATCAGATTGTAGGGATTGTCTTTATAGGTGAATAATTAAGTAGATAAACAACAAATGGAGTGAATTACAAGAAAGAAATTTGCAATATATTTGAGTGTCTAGTAAATATACATCATCATACCTATAGCTCTACACTGTTTTATAAATTTTATGTCCATTAATAATCAATTTCCACAGCTGGTTCAACAGGATTCTGACAATATCCTGGCAAGTTTGTCACAGAACTCAGAGTAACATCCAAGTAAATTTATGCTTGTTCAATTTCCATTTCCAAAACCACTATCAGAGAAGTATTCATAGACATAATTTTATCAAGAGATTATATGAACTAAGTAGTGAATACCTAGTCAAGGACTAAGAAGGTTTTTGCTTCGAAATACCCAGTTCTTATCTCTTAGCGAAAATAGGTTATTGGCCATGGTAGGGCCGAATCCAGTTAAGTAATGCGTCTCAGCAGTTTCCTCCCTTTCGAGTCTTCTTACCATGTAAAGTAATTCCTATTCGCATTGTTGTATAACATTGCTTGCAGTTACGCATTTTCTGGTTCTCAATACAAGAACTGAAGTAACTTATTGAGATTCCACAACGAGTTGTCAGAATTCAGATCTAAGACCAAAAGCTTGGGTCTTTCACAAGAAGCAAGTATTATTTATCCCTTTTTTCCCCTTCAGTGCCAATGTAAAGGGGAATGAGTTCTGCACTCTGCAGTGACTGGCAAGCACTTTAAAATGCTAATTAAAGGGAACATGTGAAGGAAAATTGTAAGAGTTAGAGAAGAGAAGGACCTATAGCTCGCGACATGGCAAGGACTCCAAGCACCCTAGCACCATGCCAATTTATGACTCTCCCACCCTCTCCTTCGATTCTTGATAATTCATCTGCTCTATCCGGCTGTAAATCACATAGACAGACACGCCTTTAATCTCCATAACTCGAATATGTGAACTTCGACAGCTAATATAATACTATTATTATCGAGGTACAACCAGCCAACAAGAGCAGACAATGATGATCAGCATGTACTTTTAAGCACTAAAAACAAGATATCTGGACATCCATGCATTGTGAACATCGAGACAAGTTTGCTAGAGAACTCACCTAGAAATGCGGAATGCCTATGAACAACAGCTGACTGTTTTCTAGCAGATGGTATTTAACACATTGGCATTTCGAATTATTCATGTAGACGATTCTGCATCACAAATGCAACTAATTGTAGAAACAGACAACAGCTCACATTGCAATGCTTTTACAAAGGCATCCTATGGTGCTACTGGCACCCTAACAATTATAAAGTAGTAAATGAAGCAAATCATTTTGCATTCAACGGTACACCTAAGACAGGTTAGGTATCAAGAACATATCTGACCTTGTGATCAACAGTCAAAGGAATAGTCTGCGTCCTCCTACAAAGAACAGCCCGTGAATCCCCGCAATTAGACAAAATTATCTGACAACCAGAAACAACTGCTACAACGGCAGTGGATCCAACCATCTCTGAAGCTCTAGCTTCTGAGACAACCTGATCGTCAGCCCGTTTAAAGCCACTGCAGAATGCTTCTTTCCACTTGTTCTGCCACTCAGATCCATTAGTAACTTCCCCATTCAACTCCTCTGCTATAACCACATGCATCTTTTCTGCACAATAGTCAGCAACCTGCCAACAAAAAATGGAAGAAATCCTCACGTTAACGAACATATAGTAACCTTATGGAGACACACTTCTCAAAGGGGAAAAGCCACATGGGTAATATTGCAGAGTTTATGTCACTTGTCTGGCATAAGCTTTAGTCATTACAGTGCTTCTCAATTATGACATCTTATGAGTAGTCATTGCAGTTGATAATATCCAACATTTACTTTGCCAATGATTTATAAGAATTATAACAAGTAATACAGCATAGCTTTGTATATCTAAGTTTTTCTTATAACTAGTAGATACAACCACGAGTTCTACACCACTCCATGATGTTACACAAACCACAAGTGTTGAACTCAAGAACGGAACTAGGGGGAGTTGCAGGAACTACGCTTCTCATTAAACCAAAAGGTTTGACATTCAATAGGGAAATTTGTGGAAGATTAGTTATAGAATCACTTTTGATCCCTTCAAAACTTTTTCTTTATTACTAAAACCCGTAGATGAACTAATTAAAATAATATTGAAAAGAATACCATGCTAATTGCCAGTTGAGTTTAAAGGACCCTTCTTTTCCTTTATGTTTCTTTTAGTATTTCTAGCACATATTTCTCCTCTTTCACCTTGGCTTTACAAAGTGTTTTTGTTCCAGTAAACTATATTTTCCAATATACAAAAACCCCTGTAAAACTCTAACAAATCCAAGCTGTAGACAAGGCACGCTATGATGCGAAGACGGTATTTTAGAGTTGATATAAGCAACTGACTTTTTCTGGTCTTCCCTTTCAACAAAGTAGTAGAGATAAGAGGCTTCCTTGCTCTCTTTCAAGTTAATGCGCTGAAAGTAAAATATGAATATATCTTTGCTGCTTAATGGTTGATACAATCAGAATTCTAAATTGCAAAGGAACCTTCCGAAATATAGTAACATTCTTATTAGCTGGAAGCCTGGAACATCGTGTTGTGTTGGTCAAAGCCATCTAAAACAAGTAGCAGTTGGAAGCTAATAAGAAATCGCGGTGGCCCTTTTAATGGAAAGATTAGATCCACCCACATCAGGAAAATGATTATCTATGTTATTGCAGTCCAATTAGCTTCCATTGACCTCCCTAATGTTAGCCACGTATGTGTTTAATAAGCTTTAAAAATACCAAAGTTACTGGTAATGTACTTCTAGCATTTGTTTAATCTTGAGCTAATCAACATCCAGCCAGAAGCGGAAAGAGATAGTGAGTCAAAATCTGAGAAAGGAGAAAAGACATAAATATTCAAAGCCATAAATCTTTGCTGGTTCCTCCTTTCTAACCAATTCAAACTTAAGTTTACCAGATATCTTTTATTTTTAAGTCAGCATGTATAAAACCTTAAAAACTACTAACTAAAGAACCTTTCAAACATAAAAATAAACTAAACAAGAAAAAAAGAGATGCTCTCAAGTCTTATCTATAGTACAGCTTACACAGGAGCGGGGTTTCACAAGGTTAGCGACTATAGTAGAGGATTTGCAATCTAGTAAACTATTACTAAGTATATAAAAATAGATACTAAGGGAGGAAAAGGTACGTCCAAGGAACCAATAGCCATCATCTTTTGACTTGAACAATGACACCTGGCTCCTATGGGATAAATGCACCCATCAATTAATTTCATATTGAACAAGAGAAAGAACCTTTGTATTACATGTGTCGTTGCGCCTATTGGCCAATAATAGATGCAACCAATAGTATAGAACCTACTATATAGTATATACATAAATAAGAACACAAAGCAGTAATTTATATCCTCTTTTATTTAGGTAAGGTATCTTCTAAACATCACCTTCTGTACAGTATACAGAAGACACCAATCCCTATACAATATGGTTCAAGTTGATTTTATTTTCATTTTATTGAGATGAATTGGTTCAAGATTTAAGTTAGACTATTTTGGTTGTTTAACAATATCAATCACGAACCAACCAGGATTGCAATTACTGCTTTGTTCTTCCATCCAAAGAAGTCTTTTCTTGGCAGATTTTAGCAATGGAGCACCAGCTATTTCTAATCAAGATTCAAGAGTTCCAACCTCCTTATAATTGTAGGCTTAAGGCCATACACATCCTACTCCCATAATGTGGGGGGGCTGGAACATTAGTAAAGATAACGAATTGTTTTTCATTAATTATCACAAAACTATTGAAGTATTCCTGCGTGAGTTAAGTAGTCACAACGAGAACTTACTGATAATCTGAGTTTACAGACAGTTACACAAGTTCAGCTTAGTGTCATTATCTAGTTCCAAATGTGATTATTTGAGACATGTAACAAATTTCAACAATAAAAATCAAATCACTAATGTATCTTTTACACTAGAGAAATAAGAAATTTTCTGCTTCCATTTTAGATTCTCTCAAATTTATTTTGGAAACCTCTTTATGTGTTCACAAGAATGCACGAAAATAAAAGCCAGCACGTTTCTGCTTTTTTTTCCTTTATTTGTTCATAGGGCGCTAAAAGGTCTAGTATAGGAGAGGGAATTCAACTCACATCTTGATACAATCCTGCAAAAACTTTACTAGCTGATCTATGGAGGAAGGCCAAAATTTAAACAACTAAATTAGCCGAAATGTGGAGTGAGAAAGCAAGTTTAGATTTCAAGATTTCATATCAAGTCCCAAATTGGACCACCCAAAAGTAACATCAACAAGATTTCCCCCAAATACTATCACTCCATTGTCTAATACGTCTATGCACCAATCATCATAACTAAAGTAGTTTTCTCAATTCTATTACACTGCAGTGTGCAGAATTGCAGCATTTGAGAAATACCATTTGCATCCGAAAGAAAACAAATATTTTATTATTTTCATAACTTACCAACTTGTACTATTATTCTATTAGTACCTAAATGAAAATATTCATCCATTGACAGTCAAATCAGCACACTTAAAACCGCAAAAGTCAAACGGTTGCAACCACAATGAAATGAAGGTTTGTATACTCTCTCTGTTTCTATTTATTTTACTCACCTGGGGGAACCAAGGAAAACCAAGGAGGAAGTCCAAAAGTATGAGAGATAAACTGAAGAGTGAAAGAAAAAGTGAATGACATGGGTGGAAAAAGAGGAAAAAGTAGATGTATGTTACCAAGAATAATAAAGGCAACTGTGGTGTGTAGATTAAAAAGAAATTTACAAAAAAAAAAAAAAAAATGTGTAGATTAAAAAGAAACGGACGGTACACAATGATGAAAACATCTCAATCACAGTGTACCTACTCATCACACGACAATACAACCCTCTCACAAGTCACAACAACCATAAACAATCCGAAAAGTCTTCAAAAACTAGAAAAACAATTAACAAGAAATTTTCAATTAATTGAAAGTTTGAAACTTACGACAACTCGTATTAATCACTAAAGATTAATCATCTAACTGTTACATATCTAAACGTAAAATAGCTAAACTCATGGACTACACATCCACTGCATTTATATATTTAAAAAAAAAAAACATGTACTCATACTGTCATACACTCATACATCATAATCTAACTGGAGTAGCAATTAACTAATTACGATTTAACATGTAAAAATAAAACATCAAAAAAGTAAAATTATACATGATACTTTATTATAACTCAATTTCCTCCTAGAACAAATAAAATCTATATCTTAAACAATAATTAACTGTCACCTACTTTTTTTTATATAATACTCAAAAAAAAATCCAGATAAATCAAAAAAAAAACATAAAAATAATAAATGATATGAAAATAGTGGAATTGACAATAAATATTGTTGTATATATGAAAACTCTTGAGAACTTTGGTGTCGACTCTTACTTATACTATAACTTCTCCAAATAAAAAATATATAGATATAGTGAATGGAAAAACTACAAGTACACCTCCTACCATCATCGTTTTATATGCTTTCGCACGAATCGCGTGCATATAACACTAGTGGCAAAAAAAAATAAAGGAAGTGAAGTGTTAGTACCTCAGGACCACCATGGCCATCAAAGACACCAAAGAAATGAATAGGAGAGAGTTGATGAGATGTTCTAGAAGAAGGAGCAGTACATCCTCCCACGTGAGAGCACGTGCGTGACACAAACCCTGGGACCACCGCAACAGCGTCTTCCATTTCAGGTCTCCGACCAATCACAGAGGTGAATCCATAACTAACTTTATCGTGTCTTCCAACGCACTTATCTCGGAGATTCGCCGGAGATTCGCCGGAGATTCTGACGACAGTTTCAGGAATCTCGCCGGAACTTCCGCTGCTCATCGCCGAAGAAGAGGAGGAAGATGAAGATATCTCCCGTGATTCCTCGCCGGAAAATAGGGAGCTGTCGTCGGAGGAAGAGGATTCCATTGATGGAGGTGAAAGAGGAGAGAGAAAGTGGGAGAGGGGAGAGAGAGTGGGGGAATAAATTGGGGGATAAATGGAGAGAGAAGAGGGTGTGGGGGAGAAACGAGTTAGAGTTGGGCACGTGTCGGGGAGATATATTAGGAGGGGTTTGGATATTTTTTTAATCTAGCTGCTAGCGGATATTATTAAAATGTGTGGGCAAGAATTGTAGTTTGTCATGTCTTCGTGTTTTACTATCTTTTACGGTCTTACCTTCTTCTAAGGATGGTAATGAGATGAGATAATTCGGGTAAAACTTGACTCGCATGAAGTTGAGTCGGATACCAGCTTGACTCGAGAGATTATCAAGTTGAGTTGAGTTATTCGGTACTAAACTCTATAACTTGTGAAAAACTCGAAAATACAAAACAATTTATCAATAAAAACTCGATTATAAGAGCACTAATCTAGTGAGGCAACTTGCGAGCTACTCGAGATCGACTCGATCGAAACTTGACTCGATTAGAAAGTTGAGCCGAGCTAACCTAAACACGAACTCGACTCACATCGTTGTCATTATCGTGCCACCCCTACCTCCTTCATTCTCAATCATGGTGCAGGTTACTACGAAACTATGAGTTTACCTTGTGACATAAAACTAAGCTAAAATGGACAAACAATAATACCTCTGTTTCAAATTATAAGGCTTGTAAATCACTTTTACGCAAATTAATAATTTAGTTGGATAAGAATTAAGAATTGACATTAAATATTACTCCCTCCATCCCAAAATATAGTTCCCATTTCCCTTTTTTCACGGTAATTTATGCAAGTAGAATCTAAGAGGGATAGTAAAGATTTTTTATTTATTTAAATAAATGTTGTATGGGAAAAGATGATTTTAGGAGAGAGAATGGAGAATAATTGGTGAAAAAGCATTAATTGTAACACTTGGGTTGAATAAACAAAGCAAAAAACAAAATTCAAGAAGCAAATAAATAATGGGACACGGTTTTTCTAGACAAATTACGGAAAAATATGGAACTAAATATGGAAATGGGAACTATATTTTGGGACACCCAAAATGGAAATGAAAACTATATTTTGGAACGGATGGAGTATATTGTTAATACTTCATTGAGTTTATTTTAATTGCACCATTTGGGTTGAGT
Source organism: Beta lomatogona (assembly GCA_947646795.1). Lineage (NCBI taxonomy): Eukaryota > Viridiplantae > Streptophyta > Magnoliopsida > Caryophyllales > Amaranthaceae > Beta > Beta lomatogona. The sequence goes on along the minus strand of CANSNZ010000580.1, from coordinate 709,814 downwards.
ACAAAAAAAAAAAGAGAGGAAAGAGAGTGTAAATGGACGTAAAAGCCTTAATTACTATGGGTAGGCTGAATAATTAAATGGAATAGTTGCGTAGGCCAAGAGAGGTATGAAGGTGAATTTGCTCCAAAAAATTTACTATAATAGGAAATTGTGCAATTAATAGAAACATTCATAAAAGGAAAGTGGTGCAAAAAAAACAGAGGAAGTATAAAATAACTTATAATCTCATCTTTTTTTTTTACTTGACCTATAATCTTATCTTAATAGTATTAAAATTGCATTTTATTTTGCATTATAAAACAAATGGAGTATATCATCTTGTCTTATTAAATAAATGCGGGCCTCATATATGGTGATTTTTTTTAAATGATTAGATTGTGGGGAATAGGGAAAAGTCGTACTTAATACTCAGCTGTTTTTTTGGATTGTCTAAGCCACGTGTCCTTTTTCTTCTCTTTGCAGTTCGTTTGTCGGAAAATTGTTTTTTTTTTTTTCCTTTTTCAGGATGAAATTATTAGAATTCGATGTGCAAAGGGTTTTGGGATCGTCGTTTTGAAAATCCAATCAGTCGTCACAACTCACACGACAACTTCTGTGATTAATTTCAAAGGTGGAATTTTATAATTGTATTTTGTAGGACTTTGATTCTAGATGAAAAGAATCATAGTTATGAGAAGTTTATAGATTAAAAAATTTCAACAATAATTTAGGCCATTTTCAAAATAATTAAAAAGTTGTTGCTTGTGTTTCATGCCATATACTTCCTCCGTTTCTTTTTAATCTGCACATTTTCCTTTTTGGTCTGTTTCTTTTTAATCTACACACTGTTGCTTTTTCTATTTTTGGTAACATGTCACATCTACTTTCTCCTCTTTTTCCACCCATGTTATCTACTTTTAATATTTTAATCCACTTTTTAATTTATCTCTTTCACTTTTCAATTTCTCTCTCCACTTTTTCAGTTTTTATCTCATACTTTTACATTTTCTCCTTGCCTCCCCCAAAGTGAAGTAAGTAAATTAAAATGAAACGGAGGGAGTAATATGGTTGTTACTTCAAAATTGACATATTAATGTTATTTAATTATGTTGTTCCACCTAGTTCAACAATGAGAGTTGTAAATACTCCCTCCATTTTTATTTAATTATTATAGTTCACTTTACGTGAGAATCAAGGAAATTATGCCAAAAAAATTAAGGAAGAAGTTCAAAAAAGAATGTTTGTTTTTGTGAAATGTAAAGAAGCATTAAAATAATGTAGGAGAAAGAAAAATAGGGTATGTGCGAAGGATGGTGGAGTATATGAGGTAGAAAAGTGTAAAACGTTGATGTGATAAGTTACCATATAAGAAAAGAAGTGGAAGTATAACAATTAATTAGAAACATCCAAAACAGGAAAGCATGACAATTAAAAAAAATAGAGTGAGTGCTTTCAACGTATAGAGTTAGGATATAATAATAGAGATTCATTTAATATAATAGGAGAGAGACATTAAAAAAATAGAGGGAGTACTAACTAGAGAAAGTAATATTGCAATTACTGTAACACCTTTAAATAAATAAATTGTTACAATATGGAATGAAGGAAGGCATTGGTAAGGTCTACCTCAAGATAAAATTATAAAATTACCTCTCTTTTAATACAGTATAACAAAAATTCAGAAAATAAGCATTTTGTTTACTAGATACCAAATAGTAGAACTATATTTGAAATTAGCATTTGTCTAATGATTAGAGCTTGTTCTCATTACCTTGTCGTTAGTAATGAGTTTGAATACCAATAAATATTTGGGATATTTTAGTCTTATTCTTTTGAGCACAGTTTCAGTTCAGCACCCTTCAGTTTAATTTCAACTATTTCACTTCATTTCAGTTTATTTTTTCACTTCATTTAAGTTTCACTTCAATTTCTCTCACAATTTCAGTTCAATTTAACCCACAAGCACAAAACCTTAACTTTTTAAGGACAGGATTCCTTTCCGTTTGTAGTTTAGACTCCATTTTCCCCCAGATGTTGAGCTCAAAACTGGGTTAGAATTAGGCTCTATTCTTTTAGACTTATTTTCAGTTCTATTTAGTTTAGTTAATCTCTGTAGTTCAGTTTAGTTCAGTTTTTTCCAATCTAAGAAAACGGGACGTTGGTGGATTACCATAATAGTAGGGCTTATGCATTGACATTTCGAGCAAAAAGACAAAAAACAGACACTGAACTTTGGTACCAAAGTTCAGTATATTTTATACCAATACCAAAATCACTCTTATTTTAGTACCAAGTGTAAGTGAACTTTGGTATCAACTTTGAGTTTTGGTACTAATTATACTTACGTTGGCACCAATTATCACTAATACCTCCTTTCGTACAGTGATTTGGTATCAACTTTAAATTTTGGTACAGTAATTTGGTATCAACTTTAAATTTTGGTTTCTGCCTGTTTTATCTTTTTATGTAAAAGACCATTTTAACCTCTCACGATGAAACCCCAAATGTTTCTACTTATGCCATACACAACCTTAATTTCATTGCCAATAATTAGAACCAAATAAAAATAAAATACCTAATACGTGTCCTATGACATAAACATAACCTTACTCCACTCTACAAGTCTATACCAGTCATCTGTCAATCTTGTCACCTTATGCCTAACCTAGCTACCCTATGCACTATTTGTACATGAGAATTGATAGACACGTTCATAAATGTACGGCTTAATCTGACGGCTTAAAATCATGCAATAAAAAAAAAACGTTTCTTTTCGTAGGAAAAGTAAAGTCTTATTGAGTGCACACTAGAACAGCTCATTAATGTGGACCCTACATATAAAATGCTTTTATTAAAAGTCAACATCAAAAAAATGATATGTCGATTTTTGTTCTACCAAAAATCTTTCATTGGGCTATTCATATGCTAACACGTTGGGTATACCATGGTCCCATATTATTGACAAGTGTCCTTAATTTTCTCCTCAAGTTTTGGATTATATCATTAATATAAAGTAGTAGTACTCTCTACTTAGTCAAGAAAAAGATTAGGGATTAAGATTGTATACTAATCAACATTTATAGTTAGTATGATCTTAGAGTTTCTTATTATATACTCTATTTTGGGCAAAATGAAGATTAAGGGTTTAAAAAAAACAAAGAAGTGCCACATATGAACAAATTAAAGAAATATTATTGAAAATTATAGTAAGAAATTCATATTAATAATGTTAGGTAGACATTTTATATGATTGTTATTTATGATGGAGGAGGAGAAGACGTGTGTACCAAAAGTTAATGTTAAAATATTGTCATTGATTATATAATCCTTGAAAATTTAAGCACTCGATCTATTTATCTTCTTTGGCTATATCAATTTTTTTATACTTCCACCGTTCTATTTTAAATGAAATATTGGGTGAAATGATACTATTTATTGATCAATTTTGACTCAAATTTATCGGTATTATATAAAGAAAAACATAGTCAAGTGGGATCTTGTTAGATTCGTCTCGATGTATACTATCAAATTATAACTTTTTTTTATATTTTTTACGTGTGCACAACTAAAGATATTAATGATTAAAGAAGAGCGCTGGGTTGCTTGAAAAAACAAACGTTTCATTTAAAACAGAACGGAGGAAGTATGATTTTTTAAATGAATAATTAGAAATATTAATGGTCAAAGTTGTATATTGGTAAATATATAGGTTAAAATTGAGCATTTATTTAAAAACGAAGGGAGTAACAAACATGATGGCTACAATCTCAAGCTTGTGCTTTTAAATTTATTAGTGTTTTAGTCGCCAATCTAATCTCATATTACAATTTCAACATTAAATAATACGGTTATTTCACCACATATTCCCGAGGTTTAACAAAATGCATCATGTATCCTCTTATTTAAGAAATGCACCAAATGCTCCTTAGGTTTTATGGATATGAACCAAATGCCACTACTGAGTGATGGTGTCGGTTTGTCGTTAGTGGTGCAAACTTTATATGCCAGATACCCCTGAGGTTTGACAATAATGCACGAAAGACTTGTAACAACTAGTTTTTTCAAATTTTTAGAAAAGTAGCCATTGAGGCGTCATTTAGGCTACTATTTAAGCACATCTAGAAGTATATAGTGCTTGTTCAGCTCTATCTATTTGGATATAGTTAGTATTCTCTCGTCCTACAATATAGTGTTTGTTTATCTATAAAAAAAAAATAGTGCTTGTTTCTTTTTTAAAATTCCACATTTTCCATGATTTGCCTAGAGAAATCGTACCACAGATTTATCTGCTTCTTGGAATTAGTTTTCTTTTCTCAATTAGTCATAAATTTAATGTTATTTAATCCATTATTCTCCATTCTATCTCTTAGTTTCAGGTTTTTTTTCTTTATAACATTAATTGTTTATCATTTTATGTCTACTTATTTTAACTCTATTAAAAAAATGAGAAATAATTACTATATTATAGAACGGAGGGAATAACATCCAATCAAATAATCAATGTGCATTGTTCTTCGACTGCTTACTATTGGAGTATTGGTATACAACACATCACGTACTACCTCTACCATAAATGAGTTCGTTGGCTGACCTCGTCAATTATGCATGAAGAGAAGTTTCCTACGTTTTCTAAGAAAATTCTGGTCTGTTGGTTACCTTTCATCCTCCACGTAGGGCAATAGGTGCTTCCATGTATCTTAAGCTATTATTTTTGGTCCTTTAATGGAAAGGTTTTTTATGTAACATTTTGTTGGAATATAGTATGAAAATTCATATTTCATTTTCTGAAGATAATTAAGCTGTTTAAAAGTCAGTTGATACTTTTGGGCAAACATATGGGTAAGAACTAAGAAAGATTGCTTATTGATTATTGATGTTAATTCACAGTACAATAATAATGACACGTGTACACAAACTACATAGCGAACAAATTGCATATGATATCCAACTAATTATAGTGTTTCATAATTTTTTGTACTTTTTTTTAAAAAAAATTGATTTGTTAGAGTGTATAATTTAAGCATCTATATACCTATATATTAAATGCCTTGTTAAACGAGTTTATTCGCCACATAATTTTCTTCTTCATCCAATGAGTTTTACTTTTCTAGAAAGAAAAATTATGATCGTTATGAGTTTTGATTTCATAACCTTAAGCATCAACAATAAAGTTTATTCGCAACATAATGTTATTCCTCATCTAGTGGGTCTCATCTATATCAACTATCGTGCTCATACATCAACATAAAGAACAATTATGATCATTATGAGTTTTGATCTCACAACCTTAAGCATCAACATTAAAGACTTATTTATTGATCCAATTAAATTTATTGATGCTACTAATTAGTAATTAGATTCCTATTCAGATCCTATATGGCAACTTCATTTGAAAATCTTGACCCTAACTCATTTATTCAGAGTCAGGTTCATGTTAGGCTTTCAGGTATGGTCAATTATTTTCAGCCTAGATGGATTGATAGTTATCTGAATCCTCTCAACTTATTTTTCTCTATTTATTATTTTCATATCAACACCCAAATACACTAAAAAGCTAAAATTTCTCAATATCCCTTTACACTTCCCCTTCATGGATTCCAAACTACTGATTTAAGAAACAGACCATTCATTTATTTTAAATATGAAGAGGATCACGACTTAGAAAATAATTCCTCTAATACCCATCATGATTGCTTTAAAGGGATTTAGCAGGCTACTTGTTTCCAACAAGACGCATCTTTCTTTAAGGGAACTCATTTACGAAGTCACTCCAAACTTAAGCGTGCTTGGCTAGGAGTAGTTTTTGGATAGGTGACCTTTTGGGAAGTTTCTCAAGGTGCGCATGAGTGAGGTCAAATTGCGTCGGAAAAACTTGTATTGGGCATTGAGGACAATTATGGCCCTTAATCCGCATTGGCGACGATAGACTCGACTCCGTATAGGTATGGTGTTACAGTTCTCCTACTAATAAACAAAACATCTCTCACATTCATAGAAAGAATTTTGTAATTTCCTCTCCATTCCTAACATTCCTCTTCCTCCTCTTACCATCCATCCAAATTGTAACACCACTACTTAATAAAAAAAACAAACCAAAAGAAAAATCTTTACACCATTAGCACAAGCATCCTCTGGAGTCTGGACTCAAAACCAAGCCCATCAAAAATACATATCACAATTCACAAGTATGTCAGAAGCCCAAATAATAATTCTCAAAGCCCAAAAAATTCAATCAATGAATTATTATTATCCCTCAAAATAACTAACGTATTTTTCAACTTTCACCCGCTCTTACTGTTTTAGTGTTTTTTCTCCATTAATTATCATTTTCCTTTTTCCAAATTTCCGAAACTTTAAACCCTATAAAATATTTAGTTCATGTTTCTTTAAAAAATCGATTCACATTCTTGCATTTCTCCAAGATCTTCAGAAATTCTGAAGTTTATAGATCTGAAGATCATCGATTAAATTTTGATTCAGGTAAATTTCTTCAATTTCTAATCGAAATCGCATTTCAATTCTGTATGTAGTAGTTTATTTGCTTGAATTTTTCGTCAATTGAAACCCTAATTTTCTCAATTTTGAATTTTCGCACATGAATTTGCAGTCGGAAAAGGTAAAATTGAGTAGAAATGGTGAAAGTAACGATGATTGCGCGTGTAATGGATGGTCTACCATTAGCAGAAGGTTTGGATGATGGGCGTGATGTGCAAGATGTAGAATATTACAAGCAGCAAATCAAAGCTTTGTTCAAGAATCTCTCGAAAGGTCAAAATGATCCTTCTAGAATGTCAGTTGAGAGTGGACCGTATATATTTCAGTATCCTTTTTTTGCAATCTTTTTTGGTTTGTTTTTTGAATTATAATGTAGGAAGTATTTAGTTATAGTCATAATGTAGTAGTTGTTAATTGAATTGTTCTGTTAAATTTTAAGATTGGATGTTCGATTGCAGCCTGCAGGTGATATGTATAGGTCCTTTGTAACTTACATAATTGGATTCTTTTGACTGTATCAATTACAGGAAACAATAGTCTTCTTGATGATAAGTTGTGTTGATTGGTAACAATCACTCCGCCACGTTAGAACATTGGGTTGTCTCTTATGTTCTATGTTATATATCATCTTGTGTCGCACTCCTTTTTATTTCATCATCTTATGTATGTAAAATTAATTAAGTTTACTAATTTAGTTAGGGATGGCAAGATGAGAAATGGTTGTGACACTAGGTGAGATGTTGAAATGGGATGGAAGATCTCTACAAAGTAAATGAAAATTGCCATTTTTTATTGGGCAGAGTTTATAAGTTTTTCTATTTGATTAGTTGCAATGAGAAAGTGATGGAGTAGAAGAAAGTGATGTGTTTTGGTATTTATAGAGGGAGAAAATTGATTATTGGATTTTGCGCAAAAGGATGTTGTTTATTGACAAAGAGAATTGGGTTTCCTTCAGATGAAGGTAGTTCTTAATAGTGTGGCATGTTTAATAGTATCTCGCTTCCGTTAACTCTTGGCAAAGAAGACAATGAGGAGCGTTCTTTTCATGAGTAGAAAATATAGTTTTCTCTATTAAGATTTACTTTAGAGTGAGAGAACGTTAGCTGTTTCATGTCTACACAGTACAGAGTGATGCAGTGTCCATTACTAAGTTTGCTGGTCCCTAGTGATTCGCTCAGTTTAGCTGGTCCTTGGTGATTATGATTCCATTTGCTGTAGCTGCCCTTAAAGTGGTAAATGTGTTGCAGCCTGTGCTTTATACAGCATTATTACACACACGCACACGCACACACACACACACACGCACACACACACACGCACACACACACACACGCACACACATACACACACACAGTCGTTAGACCAGCTACCTACATCTCATCCCCATTTACTAATTCCAAGCAAAGAGAACCTTTTTTTATTGTTCACGAATGCTGTTTGTGTATTGCTCTATTCTTTTCATTTTCGTATGGCATGCTTTGTTCTTTCACAAGTGCCGTAAATATTTATCTCCTTGCCACTGTGACTGATTTATTCTGTCAATTTGCACTCTTTTAAGCTCCTACTTCCGAAGAGAAGCATTAGGATGTTTCAGTGTGACCTTAACTTTGGTTAACAGCTATATTATTGAGGGCAGCGTTTGTTATCTGACGATGTGTGATCGGTCTTATCCAAAGAAGCTTGCATTTCAGTACCTAGAAGATCTCAAGAATGAATTTGAGCGTGTAAATGGGAATCAGATAGAAACTGCTGCTAGACCATATGCATTCATTAAGTTTGGTATGCTTATCAGTTTACATACTCTTTGCATCAGTTCATTACTTGAACAATATCTGCCTCAGAGCAAGTTTTTTTTGACAAGTTTTGTTTTTCTTTTTCTTCTGAAGATACATTTATACAAAGAACAAAGAAATTGTACCAGGATACCCGTACCCAGAGGAACATCGCCAAACTGAATGATGAGCTTTATGAAGTGCACCAAATAATGACTCGGAATGTACAAGAAGTCCTTGGTGTTGGCGAAAAGTTGGACCGTAAGTTAAATATTACCCCAATTTATAGCTTCTGTTTCTGTCATTGTTCCACATAACAGATGTTGGAACTTACTTTCTAGATATATATAGTGTTAGTAAGACTTTGACACCAGAAGTTTTCCAAGTTTCTCTACTGATATTTAGGATGACTTTGCCAGGATTGGATCTCCGAGTGGCTTTGTGAATTATGTATCCTGGTTCACTTTCTTGAGTCTTGAAACTAGGGAGGCTAAGAGAATATGCAATGTAATATTTTTTATAGATGAACCATATTTTCAGCTGAATAAATTCTCAAGCCTAAATTTTATGTAGAGCCTAGAGGCTCTTTTCATACATGTTAGTTTAAAGGAAGTGCAGGCTGAACTGTTCTGTGGACATAAACATTCTGAAAATCTACAAGATTTTCTGGTATTTGGGATGTGGTGGATAAGAGATAATGGAACAATGCAGCATGTTGCTGCCAATAATCTCAATGAGTACATTTGTAGGCTTGTAGCACAATCTTGCTTTGTGGCTCTTTCAGAATATTTGTACAGATCAACTTTGAATGTTTTCAAATTCCATAGGTTTGTGGGATCTTTAGTCAGTTTCTTGGGTAACTTTCTGAAGAGGGGAAGGGTGGCAGAGGAATATTGTTTGTGATTGTTTATATGTATGAAGTGCAAATATAATTATTGTTTTAACAGTTGGGTGTTTTAACAGGGATTGAAAAAAAGTGTCGATTTTCTATGCGATGGATTGTTAACTGGCTGTGTGGTGATTATCTGTGTTTAGGTGCATGGAACCGAGGTCTTTAGATAATTTTTTATTATTACTTTTGAAGATGAGAGAAAATTAAGTGGCCAGCTCAGCAGCTTTTTCATGCTTTCTAAGTGCTGAAATTAACCATGATCAGGGTTATTTTGTCATTTGTCTTATTGGGATTTCTGTATCTATTGGCTATGAACTAGTTATTTTGTTTTATTAGGAATTGTTTTGATGATACTCTCTGCAATGGAAGATGAGCGCACAAAGATTAATAGATTTTAAAGCATATCACTGTGAATGGCATTATTCTTTTGATCTCTTAGCTCAGATTTAGGTTCTATATCAAACAAAACAAAAATCTAGTATAATTGCAAACAGACTTTTGGGTTCTAATTGCTCTGGATTGGGTAAATGAGGGAGATGTGGTTATGCAGTGTTGTTTGGGTTCAAATCGGAAATACAAAACTAGAATACTTGCAAATAAACTTTTGGTTCTGTAGACTAGTCTTTCAGAGCCAACTAATAATTTGCTTATGAATCATTGCTGTGAAGCTGCTAAAATGGTTATGGGAACCATAAGGCAGCAGTAGGATATTGGCACAATCGACTCTGCATCATCTAAAGTAGGTAGTTGGTGCACTGAAATATGTTTCGAGATCATGAAACTAAATATTCTTCTTTATTGGTGGTTGCCTTAGCTGAATTTTTTGGGGTTTTCTCTTCTATGCCTGCTGCATTTCTGTAGAACTGCATTGATTGTAAGGTTGTTGACACTTGGGGGGATGTTTTTGCAAACTAGATGGTGATTAGTCTGACAGGGCAGCTGAATTATGTGATGCCTATCATATTAAGGTGACAAGAGTTGGAACTGCATCCTTCTAAATGGAAAGCCATGCGGATTTCAGCCTGGAATTCCTCCAATAAGCAAGACTATTAGCCGACTTTTCAAACTTTATGGCATGAAAGGCGTGCAGTTTATCTGGGGAATATTGCCAGTTTAGATCTCATTGCTTGGATTGCTGGCTTTGGCTAATTCTTTGGTTTTTTTAGTGTTCAAATGGTTGATGTTAGTGTTGGCTTATTGTTAATGCTACCAACATTTTTCATATTTATATTTAGAAATAGAAAAGAAGAGTCTGCCTGGCACATAGTATTTATTTACTCATGTTCTGCTTCATTGACTGCACGTGTATGTTCCTGTCTCTGTCCACTCCTCCTTCTGCTTGGTTATTGCTATGTTTTTGTCTATACAATTTGGGGATACTATTGTTTCTGGTCCAGATGTTCAAAATGTTTTAAATGTATTTTTTTGGTTACCTCTAGTTTTTCTTCTCTTTGAGGCGCCTATTCTTTTTCTGTTTATACTCCTGCTGCTTGTTACTCAAATTAGCACTATAAGGTACAATTTTTACTATCATTATGATATCTTTGTCCTTTTCGCTCAGAGTTCTTGGGAAAAAGATCCTTGTAACTTTTTGCTTACATAATCTTTGCAAGTTTTATGTTCTCAAAACTGCTTTTTTCTTTGTTCTGTTAAGGTGGAAAGGGGGATGAAAAGAAAAGTAGACAATGTGTTATTCTGGATAGATTTGAATAAGCTTGTTGCAGTAAGTCTGGTTACATGGCTAGCCACCTAGCATAGTAGTGTATGAGATTAGGTTGTAAACAGTGTTCGGAACGAGTTGGTGAGCTGTTTTTTTGGGTTTCAAGTCAATGATGTATCTTGTTAGATTGCTCTGACGTAGTGTTCTACCCCTGAATTTATTTGAAAATTAAATATTGTAATGCTTATTGAGCTCTATTTTATGTAATGTATCTCCTTTTGTATTTTGTAGAGGTCAGCCAAATGTCCAGTCGCTTAACATCTGAATCGCGGATCTACGCTGATAAGGCTAGAGACCTAAATCGACAGGTTAGTTCTTACAACATCAATAATTATTTGAATTGTTATCGCATTCTTTGATCCGCTTAAATGACTAAATTCGGAGCAGAACTTTTTCTTCTTGTTAAGACTCCTTCCGATCCTGAATAACAACATATTCCTTTCTTTTACTCTGTTACCTGGACTTGGCTACTCTTGTTCACTTATTGGACACTGGTGCATTCTCAAGTGTATGACTCAGCTATTTTATGAAAAATTACCATGAGTTTGGCCTAAAATGAAGAGTCGAAGTATGCATGACCATACCTATGTCGGAATGTTAGGAGACACAAGTACTTGAGGTAAAATAAAGAGTCTCGAGTAACATAGGTTCTAGGTCTCAAAATAAGTGCAACATGCTCTCTCTCCTTTTCCTATCTTTTGTTTTTTACTCCTGCTCATGTTCACATTATTCACTGATGTGTTTACACTACATCACTCCCTTACTCTTCAATGCATGCCAAGTCAATATTTTGTAGTAGTATTTTGTTCAGACCTATATTGAGTTCTAATTACTTTGTAACTTTGTAGGCCCTAATCCGAAAATGGGCTCCTGTAGCCATTGTAATTGGAATTGTGGTTCTACTCTTCTGGGTCAAAAAGAAGATCTGGTGATGCACACTCGCTTTTGGTGGCTCCCTGAAAAAATCTATCCATCCACAGACATCTCTGTTATTTTTCAGCGGTTTACACTTCGAAGATATGGGCATCATCACACTAGTTCATCTTCTGATTTCGTGTTTGGAAAATGAACTAGACAGACATGACATGTTCTTTATTGATATGGGAACTGTATACATCGACTTTGTTGTAGATTATATATACTCCATTTTGATGTTAAAATTTTGAGATAGCGTAACTTGAAGGCTCAGAGTTATAGTGAAGACTAAAGAGCTTTCAGCGAATCATTTTCTAGTCATTTTGGTATCCCTTGAACAATTCAGACACCGCGTTGTGTATTTTTTTCTATAGTTTTTTTTCACTGCATAAAATGTGTTTTATAGTACATGATCCAGGTAAACTTGTTGACATAGGCGCACTTAACTTGTGTTGTACCAAAGAAAGGATTAAAAATGTATGGAGTATTGACCAGCTATATGGGCGAGATTGATTTTCTAATGGTAGTAAATTAGTAATAGGTTACTTGATGAGTCAATCACGCTCAATGCTATCTAAAGTTGCATTTGTTCACTCAAAATCCAAATGTGAGGGATATCTTGTTTTTTTGTTACTTGTTATGTGGGCAAAACAAATTGACTACTACAAATTGATTAAAAATTGATAAATCTTGACATTTGGATAAAGTTGTTGAATGCAATGTCAAAGTTGCTGTAGTTGGCTCTTAACTTCTCCATGCCTCAGGTGGGGTAGTCAAGTTCCGCACCATACGCCCTCCATCCCCTATAAATGTCATTTAATATTATGCGCAAGCTTTTGAACGATGTTCTTGGATCAGTGGCGTATCCAGGAATTGTCGTATATGGGTTTGGAGCCGTTCGAAAGAAAACCAAGATGAATAATTGATAAAAAAAATTGTCCGAATGCATTAGTCCAGATACCAATTTAAACCAATAAATAGTAAGTGCACCTAGAAAAAAAAGTACTAAGATATATTATTATTTATTTCTATCAATCTATTAGCTAAAAAAGTACTTGGATAATGCCCAATACATGAAAGTGATATAGAGCACATAAAAAGCGATACTTTTTAGGAAGTAAAATGAGGGGATGTTATTTGGTTATAAAAGTTGTAGGAAGTTGCCTGCTTTGGAAAGTTTCACTTCCCATAAAATGGAAGAAGTTACTTACCTAAGGAGATTTTGGTAAGTAAAGCTTTTCATAATTAACGAAACAACATTTGCTACTTTCTAAGAAATGGAACTTCAAGGTAAAAAAAAACTTCCTGGAAGTTATTACTTCCTAGTTCCTACATGTAACCAAATGAGTACTAAATAGGATTGAAATTTAAGTAGTTAACTAGGATATGATGTTCACGGAACCTCACCTTTTTTTTCTTGTTTCAAATTGAAATTAATTGTTACCTAAGGTAGCAATTTTACTACTATAAACTACTAGAGGTAGTGATTTAATAATTGAAACTGTCTCCTCATGTAGCAATTTGCATCTACACTCATCATTCCCCTTTCTGCAACAATCTCTATTTAAGGTAGCAGATTCACCTCATATAAACCATTCTACCAACGAGCGGTTTCCTTTAAACCAAAAAAGAATCGAAATGGCTAGGCTTTGAGTCTATGTGTTAAGCATGTTGGTAAATAAAGTTTTTAAGCCTATGTAATTAAAAATGATTCCATTTTTTTTTTTTGGAAAATATTAGGTTATAATGCATTGATTTTTTTGAACTAGCAAATTGTTTTGTGGTGGTGGCTAGGGTGTAAATGAGACTAGACAACTCGCGAGCTACTCGAGATCGACTCAGTCAAAACTCTGTCAAAGCTCGACTCAAGATGTTGGCGAGTCGAGTTGAGCAACTGGATACTCGTCTCGAAAACTCGTGAGAAACTCGAATACCCAATTATCAATAGCTAAATACCTAAATTCGACATTTTTCTACCTTAGGGTTGCTTTTAACATGAGACACTTGTAAGCTACTCGAAATCTACTCGATCAAAACTCGACTCGGTCAAAAATCGACTTGAATGAACTCGACTCGAAATGCTAACAAGTCGAGATAGCGTAAACTCGAACTCGACTCGCATCATTTACACCCCTAATGGTGGCATCTCATTACCTAATGGTGGCATCTCATTACAAAGTTTCCTGAACGTTTTAGTAAGTACTCTTATTGGATGGGATTTTATCCTCAAAGTTGTCTAGTATAACATCAATACTATCATCTTCTTTATCGCTTACTAGATAGACCGTTAGTATCAAGGGACATTATTATCCAGTTATTATAGATACCAATGGATTTGAATTGACATTGCAGCTGCCCAATTGGGCCTTGGTCCCCCTACCTTTTCATTATTTTTGATGGAAGTCTCCTACCTGTTTTTCCAACTACAGTTGTCTGGCCAATTATGGTAAACTTTAAAATATCTTATGGCATTAAGATAATTTAAAAAAAAAAGATTTAATGGTGAAAGAATTTTTTAATACGAATTTAGCAACATCTATTTTTATCATAATTATCAATATAGTGTAAATGCAATGAAATTTGGAATGATATGAATCATTTGAAAAAACTAATTTGTACTCGTATACCAGTTGGCACTTAAAGTATAATCAAAACTCTTATATCTAAGGAGGAGAGAGACAACATTCAAAACTCCTTTGTTTTTTTTTTTTTTTGTTACTTGTTTTCCTTTTACTTGATATATTTGCCAATATTATTTTTAATTATCTACTAGTAAAGTTACAAAAGAAACTATATTTTAAATATTTACATCCTTAAGACAATCATATAACATATTACAAACACAATTCACAGCATACCATAAACATTTTTTTTAATAAAAAAAAAACAGTTGCGACAAACTCTAAATTAAAGTTCAGAGTTTAGACTGATACAGAAAAAATTAGAGTTTTGGGAGAGAACAAATTTAGCTGAAATGCTATTCGTCGCCCCAAATTTACTTAAAATTGCCCCAAAAAAAGTTGAAATTACATTTATAACTTTTTCTTTCTTTTTCCCTAAACCACCACACCCACCAGCCACCTCACTCCACCGCCATCCACCTCCTGCCACCACCATCCCCATTGCCACAACCATCCACCAACAGCCCCCCACCCCCTGCAAGCCCCACGAGCAACCCCCCACCCCCTACAACCCCCCCCACCAGGACCCCCACCAGCCCCGCAACCCCCACCGAGTATCCCCACCCCCCATGAGAGCCGTAGAAATAGGCAAAAATCGATTTTTTTTTTAATTGGGCATGGGGAAGAACGTCTAGCAAGGACGTTCCTCCCCATCGCCCAAGTATATATAAAAAAAAATTCGGTAATTGGGTGGTTGGAGGAGGTGGCTGCTAGAGGTGGGAGGTAGAGGTGACGGGTGGGGACTGCTGGTGCAGGTGGTGGCGGGTGGTGAAAAAAAAAGGGTAAAATAGTCTATTAAAAGTGAACCCAGTGTGATTTTAAATAATTTTGGGGAGACGTTTAACGATCCCCCAATTTAGAATAGAGTTTGCATCATAAACGCAGCAACTAGTACTATACAACGCACCGAGTACCGACACACATCACAATTAATAAACCTTGAAAAAGCTAATAAATCATCTAACAAAACTATAAAAGCACCAATTGTTTGAACAATTCTCCATTCCCTTTTAAAAAGGGCTTGTTTCTTTTGCTTTTCATCTTCTTGTTTTTCTTTCCTACACTCAACTATTGTCTCTTTCACAAGTTACAGTGTAGTTGACCATAAATTATCCTATGCAATAATCGTGGTACATTTCATATGCCGTAACCCATTATCCATAAATAATTGATCCAATAATCTCATTTTTTTTATATAATTGAATCTTTTATATTGTTTTTTTGTGTGTAAATGAGCAACTAAGCACAATGACGTAAACGAGATTTGATCCCTAGTCTTGGGCAGGAGGCTAGGCGGAACCATAAATATATTTTAGTGGAGGCTAAAAATATAATTTGTATTATTAAAGGAGGCCAAATATATAAATTTACCTAGTTTATTTAAAAAATAAACATTTTCAACCTTAATTTTTAGGTAAATTCAAAAGTTGACTGGGCCGCTGTTTCCACCCACCGCGTGATGTTTTGTCCCTGATCTTAGGTACCACCCCTACTTTACCTGCTAAAGCATCCACAATCTTTTATACTGTTATATGATGTAAACATTTTCAACCTTAATTTTTAGGTAAATTCAAAAGTTGACTGGGCCGCTGTTTCCACCTACCGCGTGATGTTTTGTCCCTGATCTTAGGTAGCACCCCCTACTTTACCTGCTAAGGCATCCCGAATCTCTTATACTGTTATATGATGTAAACATTTTCAACCTTAATTTTTAGGTAAATTCAAAAGTTGACTGGGTCGCTGTTTCCCCCCACCGCGTGATGTTTTGTCCCTGATCTTAGGTACCACCCCCTACTTTACCTACTAAGGCATCCACAATCTCTTATACTGTTATATGATGTAATTGCTGTTAAAAATAATGTTACAAAAACAGTGGACCATCCCATGCATAATACTAAAATATATGGTATTATCTTTCATTCTCAAACTATTTACTAGTTACTACACCCTATATAAACCCTGCTTCCCCTTATATATGAGTTTATGTTCAGTTTTATTTCCTACACAAAAACAATGACTACTACTACCCTCTTTTCATTCTCCTCAATTCATCAAGCTTTTGATCTTGATGAAGCTCTAACTATGCCATTGAATATCTCCCCTAATCACGGTCTCGCCGCACCGGATTCCGGCCCCATCACACGGCTGGCCGACTTGCCGACTGTTACAGCGGGAAACGACGTAGTTTGTTCTATTTGCATGGAAGGTTATTTTCGACGGTCCGCTAAGCGAATGCCTTGCGGACACGTGTATCATACTACTTGTATTGCCCCTTGGCTCCCTATTAGTAATTCTTGCCCTCTTTGCCGGTGTCATGTCCTTAGTTCTTAAGCTCTGCCTCTTAGGTTATAGTATTCACTTAAGAGTTGTAAGATTGTAGCTTTTGTTGTTCTCCTTTTTCCTTTCTTTTTATTACTTTTACATACTTCCTCCGTTCCAAAATAAAAAGATCTCACATAAATGAGAGAACTGTTTCACTTATTTTGGAACGGAGGAAGTATAGACATAAATTTTTTTAAAAATTTTATGAGTTTCCATATGATATGATATTCTTAAGTGTCATGTATATAATGTACTCCTTCATTTTCTTTTGTTGTTCCTGTTTGGAATCTTTTTGTGAGAGGAAATTGGTCAAAGTAGGAAGAATTTTCGGAAACGGAGGGAGTATCAAACATAGTACACGTTACGTGATTGATCATATTTTCTTCTTTTGTTTTATTTTCCTATTATAATTTTGGCCTTGAAATATGATGGTGTTTTCCTTTTTTTTTTTTTTTTTAATACGAAGACTTCTTTGGACTGTCCTCTCAATTAGGTCAAATCTAATGGCCTAATTTCTCTTATCCTCCCAACCCTCCTTCGTTGATGAGCATCGAATCCACAACCTGGGTGGGGGAGCGAGATAGGCACGCCTACCACGCACTAAGCTGCCACTCCATGATGTTGTTATTCTACTACTCTAAGCTAGTCTCTATGTCAGAATAATTTATGTCTCATATATTACATGTATTTTATATGGAATAAAGAAAGTAAATAACTTATTACTCCCTCCGCTTTTTTTATTTGCTACATTGTTGCTTTGGGAATGAAGCCACTAATTTTGACTGATTATTATAATTATTTTATAAGTAAAAATATAGTCATGTGTGATCTTGTTAGATTCGTCTCGACGTGTAGATTCATAATATCGAAATTTTATAATTTTTACTTAAGCGAAATAAGAGATATTAAGGGTTAAATAATACTTTGAAAACCATGCATTGTAATGTAGCAAAAAAAAAAAAAAAAAAAAAAAAGCAGAGGTAGTATGTTAGTTCTGTTACTTTTAATATCATACTATACTAAAATTGATCACTTAGAATAATACCAAAATAATGAAATGTGAAACAACGTTAGCTTATAATTATATAGGGGTTATTCTTGGTTTAAAAGTAACTTGATTAGACGGTTCCACCCAAATGTACCACTAGTCTCATACATGCCCATCGCTATTATCTAAAAAGTTTGGAGTTGGTACTTCTCAAAAAAAAAAAAAAAAAAAAAAAAAGTTTAGAGTTGGTAACTAAGTTGTGTTGTAATTTCGAACAAATGGATCATTCCTTTGATAGTATTTCCTTTGTTTTTAAAACTTACAACGTAAAATGTGTACAAGGATCAAGGATATAAGAGGGAGAACAAGTTGTAAGTAATATGCAACTTGTTATAACGAGAAACACTCCAGATTCTTCCATTTCCATATATAGATCATTTTCTTCACGAGTATGTTCACCTACCCCGCCAAATACGGATACGCCCCCGTTGCAGATAAGAAAAAAAAAAGAAGTATATATGATCAAGCAACTTTAATGGATTAATTGCGTTGTCCCATTTAAGTAAATAATGTGAAAAAAGTTCCGCACTAATCTAGTTAATATCGTGTTATGGTATAGCATACTTCTGGAATGGCTAAGGAAGAAAAGCCTAAAAGCTTTACGACTCTTGAATCCGCTAACGAACAAACTATTCACTTACACTTGTACAAAACACATGCAAAAGTTACTGCTTACTACACATTCTTTTGTGAACCGCTAAACAACATGAAGATTTTTTTTTTTTTTGCTTGAAGAGGTTTATGCATAGTCATGGAGTAATAAAGTGGTATGTACCCGCAAAATATGTTGTAAAGTTGAGCTACCAATATAAGAAATCCTACAAAGAATCAAGGTTGACGTAATGGTACCCGAGACTGAGATCGAATTCCGTCTACATTACTACGCTTAGTTGCTACTCGCTCATTTACACACACAAAAATTAATACTCCCTCCGTCCCATAATATAGTGCTCACATTCTTTTTTTGGTGTCCCAAAATGTTGTGCCTATTTTATTTTTTATCAATTTGTTTGGACTAAATTATCCTTAATTTCTACACAAACTTTCCAAAATACCCCTACTTTTCTCTCAAAACATGTGACCCCATTTATTACTTTACACCATTTCAAGGAACATTTATTGCATTTTCATTTTGTTTAAAGAAAAAAGAAAATAAAGAACTAGTTTCAATATAAAAGTATCAAAAAAACACTTTATTAAATATTAGAAATCATGCTACTCATTTTATTTTCCTTAATTCCCCTGAAAAATGAGAAGTGAGCACTATATTATAGGACGGAGGGAGTATAAGAAACGAGATACCCAATCCGGTTGAGTAATGGCACAAACCTAATTAGAAAGTCGATCTTAGCTAAACTAGTTCACGTCATCACGTGAGCTGCTTTTTCGCTAACTTTAATTATAGTTCAAGAAACTCCAGATTAAATTATTGATGATACATTTAATATTAAACATGCAATGCGCTCATACGGCTAACCAAAATTATTGGGTAATGGGTTGCAAGGTCATGAATGTGTTATCTTTTAATTGGTAACAAGTCACAAGCACATGGAAAATATTAATTTAATTATCTTGTAGAATTTATTCTTTGAAATTGTTAGTGTTAGGGTAAAGTTTTTTTATGACAAAAAAACATTATTCGCACAACTGGTAGGTTAAAGCTGATTCATATATAATGGTATAAAAAAGAAACCAAAAAAAAACCGCATATATTGATTGATAATACATCCTCTATTAGTTCCAATCTTCTTGTTTTCTCAACTCAAGAGCATGCTCTTTGCTTTAACCTACAATATTAGAAATTAATTGTCTACAATTAAGTAATTTTAGGAAACTTTGATTGTAATAATCTCCTATAATATTAGCGTTTTTATTAAATTTTGAAGGAGTGATCAGAAGTTTCAGCTTATATTTTGTTTAGATATTGTAAAAGTAACTTTAATCGACCCGTTGCACAATAGCTTACTGTGCACAAGATATCATATGATATCGCTTGTTAGTTTTTTATTTGATATACTTAGTGTTTATATGATAATGACCTTGGCAATTTTTGTATGACATAGTCAGGTGTTTATATAGTTAGTTTTTGTATGATATACTTAATTTTCTCATTATTGTCAGTTTTTATGTGATATAGTCAGTTTGGGTTCACAATAAATGACTTTGAACCCGGTCCACCCAAGTTTAAAGCGATGATGAACTGACAAAGCTAGTGAGTATATGCTTTTTTTCCCTCCCGAATGAATAGCTTTTCCTTTTTTTTTCTACTAAAAAATAATCAAAGGGTGGCTATTATAAGCACTCAAAGACGAGTCCTCTCTCTTCCTTCAGCTTATCAACTCGAGCTTTTGAATTATGTAAAGCTGAGAATTTTTACCATCAGAAAAGTAATTTAGGCATATCGCTTAAACTTATCTATTCAAATTTATTTATATATGTACGTATGTATATTTTGTAAAATGATGAAAAGAAACACAAAAGCTCTATTTCTCCCCAAAATCCCCAATTTTTTAAAGAAAATGTCAAAGACGTCTATAGATTTATATTTGAAATCACTTGACTTGATAATGTTCGTGAGAGTGGACTAATTAGAAATCCATTCTCAAATTTGTAAAAGACTATACACTTGCCCTAAGACCAATCACATCAAGAAAAGTGGGTTAACGTGGATATATAGAGTCGAAGTAGGTTGGTGCATTAGAAGCTCAACTCATGACCAGCCACTCGCTAAGTTAGGCAGTCTAGGTAGGGTGTTGTTCATGTCGAGAACGAGCCTCATCTAGGTGACTCGAATCCACGGGCGAAGCCAGACTTGGTTAAGGAGGAGTGCTGAGTATACTTCCCTATTTTTTTTTATTACATTGTCAGGGGCCATTTTACTAGAATTCCTAATTTTCTTATATTTGGACCTCTTATATATTATAGGTACGGTGGGTTAGTAGGGACCATGACCTTCTTAGGCCCTTTAATAGCCTCGCCCTGCTCGAATCTTGGGTTGGCCGGATCGGATTGGATGATGAGTTCGAGTCCACCACAAAGGTAAGTCTTTGTCGATGTTCATTTCATGTTTTAGCCTTTTAGGTAAAAGCGGATATTGTGTAGGTATCAACCTATAGGATATGCATGTGCATAAGCATAAGTTCTTATTTATGGATAGATTCGCCTTATCTGAAAACTAAGTCGAGTTTTGTGTCCTTACATCAACTTTCTCCTTTCTCCCAATTAGGAAATGAAAATTCGCGTATTGTACAAGAGGAGAGATAGAAATTCTATACTCTTGCTGGAGTGATGTTACTTGCTTATTGATATTTATAGTTTGATTTGCATATTTGTCAATATACAACTTTGACTGTAAATATTTGTAATTATGTATGTGTAAAAATTATAAAAGTAATGCACAATTAGAACTATATCTGTAATTATATATTTGTATATTGAAGGGAAAAATAGCTCTCCTATTTAATCCTTGGAATATTCTCTCATGGACCACCTTAGGTGTCATGTAATAAGAATTCTCCTAAGAGTTTTGTCCTGTAGTGCCTAGTACTTATATGATGTAGTCATCAACTTTATTTCGTGAGCTAAACATTTGTCAATGAAAATGATCTAAAGCATTTTACTGCTCCTCATTAACTTCCTTTCTTTTTCTAATTATTCTCTGCATTTCTGGGTATTGTGATCTGTAATTTGTGACTATAGAAGTCATCATGGTATCAGAGCAGGCGCATACCACCTGAAATCAGAGACCATTTTCCCCAAATTCGTCCCATCCTAGGCGAATCGAAAAACCCCAAAATCTTCAAACCCCTAAAATCCGAAAAAAAAAACCCAAATCTCTCTCTTTCTCTCTCTCTCTCTCTCTCTCTCTCTCCTCCTCCTTCTGATTACTTCCTCGATTAAGCTATGGCGACCCGAAATATACCTACCAGGACATGATAAGTCCCTTATTTCTTCATCCCTCCGATAATGCCACCTCAATCCGGATAGATAAACTTCGGGGTTCCTCCGATTACAGATCTTGGCGCAGATCTATGGAGATCAATCTCTCATCCAAACGCAAGCTTGGCTTCGTTAATGGTAAAGTAACTCTCCCTATTGAAGATGAAACTAAGATAGATATGTGGGAAACTTGTAATATAATGGTTATAGCTTGGATAGCCAACAATGTTTCACCTGTTATTGGAAAATCTATCATGTATATGGATAATGCAAGATCTATATGGCTGAATCTCAAAAAACGATTTTGCTTAACTAATGGATCTAGGAAGTATAAGTTGAATAAGGATTTGTTTGAAGTAAAACAAAATTCCATGACCATTAGTGAATATTATACAACTATGAAAAGCATGTGGGAAGAACTGGATTCAATGAATGCTCGCCTGTGGTTGATAAACCCGCTGCCGATGTTGTTAAATTGTTGGAAGTTATTGAATGTCAAAGGGAAGAATCCAGGTTGTTTCAATTTCGAATGGGTTGAATGAGGTCTATAAAACCCAAAGAAGTAATCTTTTGATGCAAGTTCCATTACCCATTGTTGAGAGCTCTTGTGCTATCTTAGAACAAGAGGAAGCTCAGCGAACCTTGCTTGAGTGGATCTAAACCAGATCTTGATGCCATGGCTATGTACAAATATGTTCCCGAAAGAAGCTGGATCATGCTCGGTTGTGGAAAAGGCCACAAAGAAAGATAAATGCTTTGGTTTGTTGTTGGTTTTCCACCAGGACACCCTAGACACAACAAAATCAACCCACCTCCCACCAAACCTAAACATAACACCACTGAATTTCAACCTGGAACCTCCAAGTGGAAAAACCCCCAACATAAACCAACTCCACCAAAAATAGCTGCTGCTGCCCTACACAATAACCTTGCAAATGAATCCTCTGGCCTTCTCTTCAGTCCACAACAACTTGAACAGCTTGCCAAACTCATGCCTCAGTTACAAACCAAACAAGCCAAAGGCTCTGAAACTGATGAGGAATTAGAAACATTCTTCTCTGGAATGACATATTCTAATACTTCTGTGGATGTATCCAATGATTGGATAATTGATTCGGGGGCCTCAGACCATATGACCCCTCACCTCTCTCACTTGACCACTGCTCGTCCATTCACACTTACAACCAAAATTAACTTACCCACAGGAGCAACTGCTGAAGTGTCTCACATTGGTGACACAAATCTTCCATCAGGTCTAATCCTGCACAATGTGTTGTGTGTTCCACACTTTCACCACAATCTTCTCTCTGTGCAAAGATTGGTGAAGGATAATAATTGTGAGCTGCAGTTTTTTCCAACTCATTGTGTTATCTTGGACAGTGTCACAAAACAAACCAAAGGCCAAGGCATAGCAAAAAATGGCCTTTACTATTTACAAACCTCTAGCCTTGCTTGCTGTGCAGTTGAAACCACCACTGATATCTCAACTCCAAACCTCAACAACCCACTGGATGTATGGCACCATAGATTGGGGCATGCCCCAGTCTCAAAAATACAACAAATACCTTCCATTCCCAAGTCACAAAACACCTCAAAAATCTGTGTAACCTGTCCTATGTCCAAGTTCACAAAATTACCTTTCACCCTCAGCCCATCCCATGCCAAAGAAGCCTTTGAACTTATTCACATGGATGTTTGGGGACCATATAGGGTCTGCTACAAGGAGAAGTACAGATACTTCCTCACACTTGTAGATGATCATACCAGAAATACTTGGGTGTTCCTTATGCAATATAAATCAGACTCCCTCTCTCATTTCCAAACCTTTCTCCAATATGCTCAAACACACTTTCAGAAACGCATAAAATTCCTACGGTCAGACAATGCCCTGGAATTTGATGACACACCTTGCAAAAACTTCTTTGCTGAGCATGGTATATTGCATCAAACATCGTGTGTCAAAAGGCCACAACAAAATGCTAGGGCCGAGAGAAAACACAGACACATCTTGGAGATTTCAAGATCTCTTAGATTCCAAGCTGGTCTCCCATTGTCTTTCTGGGGAGATTGTGTTATGGCAGCTGTACACATAATCAACAGGTTGCCTACCCCTGTCCTAAACCAAAAAACTCCTTATGAACTCCTACATCACACCCCTCCTACATATGAACACCTAAGGGTCTTTAGATGCCTGGCTTTTGCATCCAACCCTTCATTTCCTACTGACAAATTTGCTCACAGAGGTGTTCCATGCCTCTTTCTTGGCTATCCTGCACTTCAAAAAGGATACAAGCTCCTAAATCTACTCACACGTCAAAACTTTGTCTCTAGAGATGTTCTCTTTCATGAGGATATATTCCCTTACCATTCCAAATCCTCCACAGCCTACATGAATCCCATACCACCTTCTACACCAGCCATCACTCCCATAACCATATATGATGACCTCTTGCACCCAGCAACAGATACAACCCCCAACATCACACCTCCTGCATCTCCATACAAAACTCCCCCACATACTCCTATAACTACTATCCCCACTCAAACAACCACACCTCACTCCTCTCAACCTACCCCACCACCACCTCCTATTCCGCCTAAGACTAGACAGTCCACCAGAACTCATGTGACTCCTCACTGGTTCCAAGACTATATTACCAATAATGCATCCTCTCACTTTGCCATCTCTAACCTGGCAACTACAACTGTTCACCCCTCCTTCTCTTGCTTCCTCACCACTCTCCTCCCTTCACATGACCCTACATCCATCAAAACAGCCATAACTCACTCTCATTGGGTGCAAGCCCTTAATACTTGTTGGAACATTTATAGGGTAATGGGTTTTATTAGCTCATATGAGTATATACTAGAAGAGGAGGAGGTCTAGTATGTTGAGATTAGAATGCGCAAAATCACGTGGATTAAATCAAGCAAGGCAGAGGGTTGGTCGTGAGTCGCGACGTTCGTCGCGGGTCGCGACCAGGAGGCCGTCGCGGGTCGCGACACTGTCGCGGGTCGCGACTGCCGCCCTTTCGCGACTCGCGATCCGTATCGCGGGTCGCGACGTGTATTCTGTCTTGGGGCGTGAAATTTTGCGTGGACGGTTTATAACCGTTGTAATGCATTTGTGATCCGTTTTAAGATGATTAAGTACTCTTAATCAGGGGATTAAAGAGGGATGAATGCTGTAACAGCTCTAATCAAGAGGGAATATGTAATATTACCCTTGTTATTCATATGGAGAGAGATAAGAAAAATCAGTTTTTCATATTCTAATCTTCTTGCTTTGCTTGAGAGAAAACTTGCTACTTTCTCTTGAGTGTTCTTCACAAACATCAAACACAAAGTTCTTGTTGATTCACTTAGAAGATCATCTAGTGAATTGTTTTCTCCATTGTATCTCATTAGTTATTTCGTGTTAACCCTAAGTGATCCTAGAGGGGCGAAATTAAACTAATAGGAAAGCGTAGTTTCCGTGCCTTGGAGTGGATATCCGGTTCCCTTGTTTGTTCTCTCATCTAACAATCTATTAGTTTAATTTCCTTTCATTTCGGATATGGCTCAATCACTCAAGGACATGACTATGAACTTCCAAAAGTTGGATAAGTTTGAGGGGGTGGGTTATCGAAGATGGCAAAAGAAGATGCACTTCTTGTTGACAACTTTGAATGTGGTGTATGTTCTATCAACACCCATGCCACCATTCCCGAAAGATGGAGAGGAAGAGTCCGTGGAGACTACAAGGAAGAGGACAAAGTGGGAGAATGATGACTACATTTGCCGGGGTCACATCCTCAACTCTCTTACCGACCCTTTGTTCGATCTATATCAAAATGTGGAGAGTGCAAAGGAACTTTGGGATACTCTTGAGGCCAAGTATATTTCGAAGATGCTTCAAGTAAGAAATTTCTTGTTAGTAATTTTAATTCATTTAAAATGACTAATGATCGGCCTATTATAGAGCAATTTCATGAAGTTCATCATATTTTGAACCAAATTAGATCACATGGTATGGTGATGGATGAGGCTATTGCCGTCGCCTCAATCATTGATAAATTACCAAATTCTTGGAAAGAAACTAAGCATTCCTTGAAACATAGGAAGGAAGATATTTCCATGGAGCAATTAGGAACTCATCTTCGTATTGAAGAGGGTATCCGGGCTCAAGATGGGGTTAAGGATACTACTCCTAGTATTCCTAAGTCTACCGTGAATATGGTAGAGGTTGGTGGGTCTAGTGGGACCAAGAAATCCAACAATAACAACTCTAAAACCAACTTTGCAAACAAGAAGAGGAAGACCCTCACTTGTTGGGTATGCAATGGACCTCATCTCAAGAGGGATTGTCCTTCTAAGAAGAAGAAGACAAAAAATGGACAACCTAGTGTTGTTCAAAACCAAGGTAAAATTGCACATGAACATGTAATTGAAGAAATGAATTTTGTGGCTATGATTTCTGAAATTATGTTTGTGCAGGTTGATGATTCTTGGTGGATAGATTCGGGGGCCTCTAGACATGTGTGCAATAATAAGCACTTCTTCAAGTCTTTGGAAGAATTGGATGATGGTCCAATCTTGTATATGGGGAATGATTCTACGGTAAAGGCCAAGGGTATAGGCCAAGTAGAATTGTTGTTAACCTCGGGAAAGACTTTAACTCTCCGGGATGTTGTTTATGTACCGGAAGTTAGGAAGAATCTTGTGTCGGGGGGTCTTTTGAATAAATTTGGTTTTAAAGTTGTATTTGAATCGGATAAGTTTATAGTTTCCAAGGGTGGTATTTTTGTTGGACAAGGATTTTATTGTAATGGAATGTTTAAATTTAGTATTAATAATGAAATTGATACTAGTTCTATTTACATGCTTGATGTTTCTTCTCTATGGCACAATCGTTTATGTCATGTAAACTATCGTAGATTATATGACATGTCTAAGCTAGGTTTAATACCTTCTTTTGATTTAAAGTTAGAGAAGTGTAAGACATGCATGCTAAATAAGATTACAAAAAATCCTTATCCTAGTGTGACTAGACAAACGGTATTGCTTGAATTGGTGCATAGTGACTTGTGTGATTTTCATAGTTCACCTTCTTTGGGAAATAAAAAATATATTGTAACTTTTATTGATGATTATTCAAGGTTTTGTTACATATATCTATTATTTACTAAAGATGAAGCACTAGAAAAGTTTAAGATTTTTAAGACCGAAGTGGAACTTCAACTTAATGGAAAAGTTAAAAGACTTCGGACGGATAGGGGTGGTGAATACTATAATCCTAGCTATTTTAGTTCCATTGGTGTAATTCATGAAACAACCGCTCCATACTCACCTCAAAGTAATGGTATAGCGGAAAGGAAAAATAGGGTTCTAAAAGAAATGGTTAACACCATGCTTTCTAATTCGGGTCTAAATGACGGTTTTTGGGGTGATGCAATTTTAACTGCATGTTATATATTAAATCGAGTTCCTAATAAAAGGAATAAGACTACCCCTTATGAACTTTGGTGTAACAAAAAGCCTAATCTCAATTACCTTAAGGTATGGGGTTGTAGGGCAATTGTCAAATTGACGGAACCTAAAAGGAAAACTTTAGGTGAAAAAGGAATTGATTGCATTTTTATAGGCTATGCGGTACATAGCAAAGCCTATAGGTTTTATGTCATTGAGCCAAATGATGTTGTCTCTATCCATTCCCGTGATAGAGTCAAGGGATGCAATATTTGATGAGACTAGATTCTCATCGATTCCAAGACCAAAGGACATGATACCTAGTACTAGTTCCAATGTTGTGGATGACATTAACAATGATCATGATACTACAACACCGGAAATTAGGAAAAGTAAAAGAATTAGAAAAGAGAAATCTTTTGGACCGGATTTTCAACTATATTTAGTTGAAGGGTCAAGGGAGTCTATTGTGACTCAATTTTCATATTGTTACAATATGGAGGAGGATCCTAGGACCTTTGATGAGGCTATGAAGTCTCATGATTCTCGCTTTCGGAAAGAGGCAAGTGAATGATGAAATGGATTCAATAATGGGAAATTATACTTGGATTTTAGCTAATTTACCCCCCGGATGCAAACCTTTAGGTTGTAAGTGGATTTTCGTAAGGAAAAGGAAGATCGATGGAACCATACTAAAACATAAGGCCCGGTTAGTGGTCCAAGGTTTTAGGCAAAGATATGGTATCGATTATTTTGACACTTATGCTCGGTTGCTAGAATAGCTACCATTAGACTTTTGATAGCATTAGCTGCGATTCATGGTCTAGTAATTCACCAAATGGATGTTAAAACTGCTTTCCTTAATGGTGAATTGGAGGAGGAAGTGTACATGAATCAACCTGAAGGTTTTGTGGTTAAAGGTCAAGAGACTAAGGTTTGCAAATTAGTTCGATCTTTGTATGGTCTTAAACAAGCACCTAAGCAATGGCATCAAAAATTTGATGAGGTCATTTTGTCTAGTGGGTTCAAAATAAATCAGTCCGATAAGTGTGTATATAGTAAATTTGATAATAACGGTAATGGAGTTATAATTTGCTTATATGTTGATGATATGCTCATCTTTGGGACTGATTTGGAACAAGTGGAAAAAACCAAAGTCTTTCTCTCTTCTAGCTTCTCCATGAAAGATTTGGGTGAAGCGGATGTTATTCTAGGTATTAGAATAATGAGAGGTAAAGGGTCAATTTCTTTATCACAATCTCATTATATTGAGAAAGTGATTAAGAGGTTTAATGAATCGAATTCGACTCATTTTGCTACTCCGATGGATCCTAGTGTTCACTTGGTTCCGAGTAGTGGTACTCCTATTTCACAATTGGAGTATGCAAGCTTAATTGGAAGCTTGATGTATGCTATGACTAGCACTCGACCGGATATAGCTTTTGCTATTGGTAAACTCAGTAGGTATACTAGTAATCCTAGTATGTTGCATTGGCAAGCATTGAGAAGAGTGTTAAGGTATTTGAATAAAACCTTGGATTATGTCATAACTTACAAAGGAGAACCTTCTATTCTAGAAGGTTACTCGGATGCTAGTTGGATTTCCAACAAGGAAGATTATTCATCCACAAGTGGATGGGTGTTTCTTCTTGGAGGAGGTGCTATTTCATGGGCATCTAAGAAGCAAACATGTATAACAGATTCCACTATGGCATCGGAATTCATTGCATTGGCATCTTGTTGCCAAGAAGCGGAATGGCTAAGGAATGTGTTGAGTGAGGTTGACTTGTGGGTCAAACCTATGTCACCTCTTGCTATTCATTGTGATAGTGCATCAACCATAGCTAAAGCTTATAGTGAAGTCTACAATGGCAAGTCAAGGCACATTGGAGCTAGACATAGCTATGTGCGTGAAATGATAAGGAATAGTTGTATAACTATTAATTTTGTTCGGTCTAGTTTGAACTTGGCGGATACGTTTACTAAACCGTTGTCAAGGGAACTAGTGAACAAAATGAATAAAGGGATGGGTCTTAAGCCTATTGAACAACCTATGGTGAAGGAAAACTCAATTTGATGTCTAATACAACATTAGATCTCAAATTCAATGAGGAAAGTACTTCTCTAGAAGGTTGGGAGCACTTGTTTAACACATCCCGAGGTTAGTGCTTGTTACTACAATGTTAAGAGGTTGAATTTATTTCTTAATAAATCTTTGATAAGTGCTCAATTGTAGGAGCATGTTTGTAAAGATTTACCTATATAAGCTAGAGGTTTGGCCGCTTCACCAAGTCTATGGCTTGACTTGGAACGCTTATGAATGGATATGGACACCAAGGCTTCATAGGTGTCGGAGGTTAAGAATTATGTTTTATGCTTATGTGTATTTGTATCTTCAATGATTTGTGGTGGTTATATGATTCAAAGCTTTGTCTATCATTATGATCGAAATTGTTGTAAAGTTACTTTTACTAAGTGGAAATTCAATCGTAAGATATTTCCATGATGCATGAGCATGTTTTGTTTGTGATTTATGGCAAGTTGAAAACTTTTCAACATTACCCTATAAATGGGAGGAGGATTGTTGGAACATTTATAGGGTAATGGGTTTTATTAGCTCATATGAGTATATACTAGAAGAGGAGGAGGTCTAGTATGTTGAGATTAGAATGCGCAAAATCACGTGGATTAAATCAAGCAAGGCAGAGGGTTGGTCGTGAGTCGCGACGTTCGTCGCGGGTCGCGACCAGGAGGTCGTCGCGGGTCGCGACACCTGTCGCGGGTCGCGACCAGCGCCCTTTCGCGACTCGCGATCTGTATCGCGGGTCGCGACGTGTATTCTGTCTTGGGGCGTGAAATTTTGCGTGGACGGTTTATAACCGTTGTAATGCATTTGTGATCCGTTTTAAGATGATTAAGTACTCTTAATCAGGGGATTAAAGAGGGATGAATGCTGTAACAGCTCTAATCAAGAGGGAATATGTAATATTACCCTTGTTATTCATATGGAGAGAGATAAGAAAAATCAGTTTTTCATATTCTAATCTTCTTGCTTTGCTTGAGAGAAAACTTGCTACTTTCTCTTGAGTGTTCTTCACAAACATCAAACACAAAGTTCTTGTTGATTCACTTAGAAGATCATCTAGTGAATTGTTTTCTCCATTGTATCTCATTAGTTATTTCGTGTTAACCCGGTGATCCTAGAGGGGCGAAATTAAACTAATAGGAAAGCGTAGTTTCCGTGCCTTGGAGTGGATATCCGGTTCCCTTGTTTGTTCTCTCATCTAACAATACTGAACTGGAAGCTCTTGAGACCAATGGGACATGGTCTGTCACCTCTCTACCTCCTACAAAAACAGCCATTGGATGCAAATGGCTTTTCAAAACAAAGCATAATCCAGATGGCTCCATTGAGAGGCACAAAGCCAGGTTGGTTATACTTGGTTGTAGACAGAAATTTGGTCAAGACTATGCTGAAACTTTTGCCCCTGTGGCAAAGATGACCACAGTTAGGGCTCTCCTAGCTGTGGCTGCCATGGAGAATTGGTTTACATTCCAAATGGATGTAACCAATGCTTTTCTCCACGGTGACCTCATGGAAGACTTGTACATGACTCTTCCCCCTGGATACACTCATTTTGGATGCAGATTCACTACCTTAACCGACTCTTCCCTTCTTCCTAAACCCAATCCCAACCTTGCTTGCAAACTCCACAAATCCCTATATGGCCTAAAACAAGCACCCAGACAATGGTTTTCTAAACTCTCCACCACCCTCCTCCAAATGAGCTTCTTTCAATCCAAATCTGACTATAGCCTCTTTCTCTCACACTCCTCAAACTCCATCACAGTAGTTCTCATCTATGTAGATGACCTACTCATATGTGGTAATAATCTTACCCATATCAACCATCTTAAACACATGCTTGCTCAAGTCTTTCACATGAAAGACCTTGGTCAACTAAGGTACTTCTTAGGCCTTGAAGTTGACGAGATCATCTTCCGCGGTATTTTCATCTCCCAAAAGAAATATACTACTTGACATTCTCTCCCGAATTTCACATGCGAAACTCCAAACCCCTCCTTCTTCCCATGGACTCCCATTTGAAACTAACACCAGATAAAGGTGACCCCCTCCCTGACCCTTCTTTGTACCAAAGACTCATCGGAAAACTCATTTACCTTACAATTACCAGACCTGACATAGCCTTTCCCGTTCAACTTCTTTCCCAATTCATGCACCAACCAACTACCATACACTTCCAAGCTGCTAAAAGAATATTACGGTACACGAAGGGCACTATTTCTCAAGGGATCCTCCTAGCTTCCTCTACCTCTCGCACGCCTAATCGCATCTTGTGATAGTGGTCCGGGCAAGTTGCCCAATCACAAGGAGATCTACCACTTGGTACTGCATATTCCTTGGCTCTTCTCCGGTGTCCCGGAAAGCCAAAAAAACGACTGTTGTGGCACGATCCTCTGGCGAGGCGGAATACGGGGCAATGGCACTTACTACTGTGTGAAGTCACATGGCTCACTGCACTCTTAAAAGATTTAGGACTCTCTAATCTTCCTCCTACAGTTCTACGGTGTGATAACAAGGCAGCCTTAGCCATTGCAGCAAATCCCATTCTATATGACAAAACTAAACATGTAGAGATAGACTGTCACTACATAAGAGATCAATTCAAGGCTGGCACCATCAAAGCTGAACATGTCTCTTCTACTGATCAAGTAGCTGATATCCTCACCAAAGTACTCTCTGTCAAGCAGCATACTGCTCACATGGACAAGTTGGGAGCTTACCCTATGTCTCACTCTCCAGCTTGAGGGGGAGTATTGAAGGGAAAAATAGCTCTCCTATTTAATCCTTGGAATATTCTCTCATGGACCACCTTAGGTGTCATGTAATAAGAATTCTCCTAAGAGTTTTGTCCTGTAGTGCCTAGTACTTATATGATGTAGTCATCAACTTTATTTCGTGAGCTAAACATTTGTCAATGAAAATGATCTAAAGCATTTTACTGCTCCTCATTAACTTCCTTCCTTTTTCTAATTATTCTCTGCATTTCTGGGTATTGTGATCTGTAATTTGTGACTATAGAAGTCATCATTGTAAAAATTATATAGGTTTGATATTATCAAGGTACTAATTGAGACAAATCAAATAGGACCTCCCATGATTATATTTTTTTATATATATATTGGGAAAAATCTAGAAGATTTTATACTTTGACAAATAGTATTAAGATTCCAATTACAAACATCAATAAGGAATGGAGGGAGTTATTTTAAAAAAAAATTAAGAGGAATTCTTTAAGACAATAATGTAAAATAAACAAAATTTAAACTAAGATTTTCTCAAATGGAAAGAGGAATTAATTAAAAAAAAAATCTTCAAAATTGAGGAATTATCCCACTTTCACACATCTTCTCAAATTATTCCAAATATCTACTAGAAGTATTGAGGAAAAATCCCAAATTTGTAGGAGATCATCTGAAAATGATCCAAACTTAATTATTTTCTTGCAATTGTTAATCATTTTGGACCAATAGTATATAGAAAAACAACACATCTTATTATTTTAATGGTCCCAGTGTAGTTAATAATGAATGAAAACGTGGGGTTATTTAGGTTAATATTTCATATCCCAAAGAAACGTCAATATTTCAAAAAAAAATTATGATTCTTTTTGCATTTTCTTATAGGTTAGATTGCTGCAAAAACATAAGATTACTTTTATCAACACTATTATAACAGGAATTTGTTGAAATTTGTATTTAACAAGTGTCTATGGGCAC
The DNA here is from genome assembly GCA_947646795.1 of Beta lomatogona. Lineage (NCBI taxonomy): Eukaryota > Viridiplantae > Streptophyta > Magnoliopsida > Caryophyllales > Amaranthaceae > Beta > Beta lomatogona. The sequence continues at coordinate 676,801 of CANSNZ010000580.1, read as the reverse complement.
TAGAGTCTAGAGCTGACAAAAATCGTCCCAACCCGCCAACGCAATCCGAACCCGATCCAATAATAGGAGTTAGGCCAAAATTTTCAACCCACCGTTTAATTAAAAGGCTAAATCCAACTTTCCATTAAGAGATTTGGAGCCATCATAATAGATTTAAACTGATATCAGAAAGAATGGGGAATTTAATGCACCCTTAAGAAGGGAAACCCAATTCATTGTCCACATTCATTTCTAAAAAAGCCTCATTCTTTGATATAATACTCTCTTACAAGTCCCTTTCCTATACTTTCTAACAAGCCTCATCTAAAGTTTAGACTATTTCTGATGAACCATATAGTCCACCATATGAAAAGTAGCTTAGCTATATCTCCAAGGTGGGCTCTTCTTTACACTGGATAATAGCATGATGAATACATCCCTATAAAGGAATTCAAATTACGCAAATTCCAAAAATACTCATCAACCAAAATAGTTAATCATCAAAAGGGTAATTTCGTTATAAACAGAATTAGATTACACCTATATAAACCAAGACGGCGGTATTGATCAGCCGCTCACTTAATACTTCCTCTGTACTTTTTAATTATAACATTTCCCTTATTTGGAAGCTAAGTTTCACATTAATTGCAACATTTCTTTATTTGGTCATATCTTCTCTCCATCTCTCTTCTATCACTTGGGTAATTGGATCCTACTACCTCCGTTTCTTTTTAATAGTTATACTTACACTTTTCACGCATGCCGATGCACTACTTTGAGCCTTTATATCTCTAATTTTGTATTTGTAAAAAATATAAAAAGTCGATATTCTAAAACTACATATCGAGATGAATCAAACAAGACCATAATTCACATGACTATATTTTCTTTTAACCATAATTCACAAATGATAGTCAAAGGGAAATTTGTGAATAGTGTCAAAAGTGAAATTGTAACTATTAGAAAAAAACGGAGGTAGTACTTTATATCTATCTCTATGACTATCTCTATCCTCTTCATATGACTTTCTTAAATAAAGTGTCGAAAGATAATATTACAATAATAATGACACGGAAGAAGTAAGTAATATCGAGTCGTTTGTTTTAGTAGATGGTATTGATGACGGTCAATGTACCAATTGGACTATCATACACAAATGGAGCAGACCCATATAAAAGTGGACCCATTTACACTATACACATAGAAAAAAAAAAAGGCAGTGGAGGTTGTTTGATTACTTTAAACCATGTTCCCTATCACCTTCCCTTACGCAGCCTTGACATTACGCAGCCTTGACATGCAACTTGACATTCAAAAACAATCACAAAGTTGACCATAACATAAATTTCCTCCTAGTAATATCTCATACTTCCTCCGTTCTGTTTTAAATGAAACGTTTGTTTTTTCACGCAACCCAACGCGCTTCTTTAATCATTAATATCTTGTGCACTCGTAGAAAGTATAAAAAAGTTATAATTTGATAGTATGCATCGAGACGAATCTAACAAAATTCCACTTGACTATGTTTTTCTTTATATAATTACGATAAATTAGAGTCAAAATAAATCATTGAATAATGTCATTTTACCCAATATTTCATTTAAAACAGAACGGAGGAAGTACTATATTATGACATATACACATATTCATTTATTCATATCTTATAGTATAATATTATTATAAATTAAATGAGGCCACCCTTATAAGTAACCCAAAGTCTACGATCATTTCATATCCAACATTTCATCCCCCTTAATTTTTTTTCTTTCTCTCTCTACATCATTTTCTTACCACTTTCTCTCTCTACAAAAATGGCAACTTTATTTTCATTTGATGGATTCTTTGATCTTGATGAAGCTCTTTCTATGCCAATGGATGCCTTAAATTCAACCCAAGTGACGTCACCTTTCGACAATAATGATGATGTTGTGAGTGTAACAGAGACAGTGTTGACTTTTCCCGCTGTTGTTACGTCAAACGACGTCGTTTGTTCAGTCTGTAGGGAGGATTTTGAGCCACCGCATCATGGTGGTAGACAAATCCCGTGTGGACACGTGTACCATGTTGATTGTATTGCCACGTGGCTATCTGTTCATGATTCTTGTCCTCTTTGCCGAGTTGCGGTTGTTGTTGACCAGAATTTAGCTCATAAAAAGTTTAATTGTTGAGAGATTAGTTTGAAGTTTTGGTTTAAGGAATAATTTGTGTATATTTTAAGAGACTTTTAGCTTAACGGTTTTTTTTCTTTACTTCTTGGATACATTATTATGTAATTCTTTGATTTGTTTGTTCCACATTTGCTTTGTGATTTTATTCAATAACTTGAAGATTTAGTTATCGGGGATTTAAAGAAATGAAATGCAATTTCATTCTTTTGAATGGTTTTCTTTTTTGGATTATCCATTGAATGGTTTTCTACTTATTTCAATATTCCTATTGTTTGTATGCCTTGAATTTGATTCTATAGTGCTTCCCCGCTTCACAAAAAATGCAACACATGATTTTTCACGATGTCCAATGCAAAATTTTAACCATCAATATATATTTTTGAATATGTATTAATAAAAATGGTTTTTTCACTATGTATCCCATGTGGTATTTCAAAATTCATGGGGTACTCCTGTTGGTTCAAAAATATTGCTTTGGGGGTGAAATGCACGAAATGCCCTTAATAACTAACGGTGTCGAGTTTCCGTTAGTTAGGGATGGCAATGGGTCGGGTCCACTGATACCCAGACCCAGACCCGTTTATTTTTAACAAACTCAGACCCGCCCCAAACCCGGTGGGTCTAGATTTTTCAGACCCAAACCCAGACCCGCTGGGTCTAGCGGGTCCATGGGTCCTAACTGGGTCCTTCATAGTTTTTAGTTTTCATCACATTTTTGAATCTATGTAATTAAAAAATTTCGCACTAATATATATAGATTATGCATCAATGGGTAAAGCATTTTCTAAACAAAATTTAAAAAATTAACTCATAAAATCTTAAAATATTACTACTTACAAAGTTACAAGTCTTAGATGGAGTTACAACACTAACAAGTTCACAAAATCACAACTCATAAAACCTTAGAGTTTAGGTATAATTTTTTTTTTTAGTATGTAAATGGGTCTGCGGGTCGGGTTTGGGTCTGGCATATGTGGATCCGGACCCGACCCGACCCATGCTCTTCGGGACCCAGACCTGACCCGGACCCGTTGGGTCTAAAATTTCTGGACCCAAACCCTTATAAATGGGTCGGGTCCTAGCGGGTCTGGGCGGGTCCAGGACCCATTGCCATCTCTACCGTTAGTCATTAACCCTAATTAACCCCTCTAACCCTAACTAAATCCTAAATTCATACCCTACCCTAACCCCCTAACTTTAAATCCTAACCTAACCTTAACCCCCTAACTTCAAACCCTAACCCCACCACCTCCTCCCCCTACCCCACCCCCACTCCCGTAGCCCCGTAGCCAGACCCCTCCCCCACCCCCGGCAGTAAACCCCGTCCCCCACCCCCCGACATCAACAACACCGACAATAACATGAGCAACAACCGCGAGAAGAAGATAGAGGAGAGAGCAGCGGCAAGTGGCAACAACAACACCGGCATCCGGGCGAAGCAATGCTGCAACAACCACAACGCCACCAACGACAAGCACGAACACCAGCAAGCAAGGAGATGAAAGAACGAGAGATCCGTTGCGCGACGCACACGGCAACTCCTCGCGATGGATCGCCGAGGCAAAAGGGGAGTAGGCGCGACTCCGACGACCTTCGGACGCCGACGAGAAGAAACGAGGGGAAAGAGAAAACTGGTTGTAGGGGGTGCTTTGGGGAGGGGGGGGGGTGCTACGAGGTGGGGAAGGGGGGGGTGCTGCGGGGGGGGGAGGGGGAGCCGCATTGGTGGGGGGAGGGCGGCTACGTGGGTGGGGGGGAGTGCGAGAGGGGGGGGTTGTGGTAGTTGGGTAGTTAGGGTTAGGATTTAGGATAGGGGTGAGGTGTTAGAGGGTTAGGGGTTAAGGTTAGGGTTAAAGGGAGGGTTAGTGGGGTTAATTAGGGTTAATGACTAACGGATGCTTGACACCGTTAGTCATTAATGGCATTTCGTGCATTTTATTGAAATAGTAAGGTTACCTGGTGCATTTTTGAAACAACAGGGGTACCCCATGAATTTTGAAATACCACAGGGTATATGGTGAAAAAACCGTAATAAAAATTATAATAAAATTATATTTTGAAACTACACATTAACATGAATTTAACATGAATCTAACAAGACCTTATATGACGATGTTATTATTTATAAAGTGGTGGGAATTTGTAATCAAAGTTTGTAAAGTTAATAACTCTAGAAATGCAAATTAAATGTTGCATTTCTTTTAAGCGAGAGAAGTACTTTTTAATTTCTTCAATATATATTTGTTATGTTTTTCACTACCACGGTTGGGGATGTCATTAGGATGAAGCAATAAGCTAAATAATAGCATTACCCCCGCAAATCTTCTGACCCATGTATCCTGTGCACATTTCTTACTGTTGGGTTGTTAGATATTATTTTCATTTTCTTTATTTATTTTATTCCTCCTCCGTTATTTTAGGAAGGTTGTTAGAGGTTTTGTCATACTGTCAGCAAGTTGAAGAGATGAATTCACATATTTGGTCTGAAGAAAACCACTCTGAATTTGTTCCCTAACAAAATGAACATCCAGCTTCTGATGTTTGGACCTCATGTGCTTTGTTTTCTCATGAAAACAAGGATTTTCTGCAATATGTTGGGCATAAATATTATCACAAAAAGAGTAATAGGATTAGGAACAACCACACCCAAATCAGCCAAAAGACCTTCGATCCATACTAGCTCATTTGTGGTGTAACTCATACTTCTGTATTCCGCCTCTGTGGAACTCTTGGAAACACAACCTGCTTTTTAGTCTTCCAAGGAACCAAAGTCGTGCCTAAAAACACACAATAACCAGACAAAGATCTACCTGTATCCGCACAAGTACCCCAATCGGCATCTGTATATGCTGACAAAATCAGATTGTTTTCAGCTGGATAAAATAAACCCATGTTGAGAGTACCTTTTAAGTATCTCAGTACATGCATGGCAGCTGACAATTGAGCATCTCTAGGATCATGCAAAAATTGTCTTAATTGCTGAACTGCATAACTAATGTCAGGTCTTGTAAGATTAAGATACAAAAACTTGCCAATGATCCTCCGAAACAACTCTGGATTAGGTAAGGGAACTCCTTCATGAATACTCAGTTGAAGACCCTTGGGTAATGGAAAAGTAGCAGGGGAACAGGAAGACATGTTAGCATCCCTAAGCATATCAAGGATGTACTTCCTTTGATTTAACAAAATCCCATTTGAAGATCTACTCACTTCAATTCCCAAGATATATTTAAGCTCACCCAAATCTTTGATTGTAAAAGCATCATGCAATGCCGTCTTCAAAGAAGCAAGCACAGAAGGATCATTGCTAGTCAATAACAAATCATCGACATAAGCTACAACAACAGAGAAAGAATTACCAGCTTTCTTAATGAACATTGAATAGTCCTGTTTAGATTGCACAAAATCAAAATTAATCAAGAATTTGCTAAGTTCTTGATTCCAACACCGAGAAGCTTGTTTAAGGCCATAAATGGACCTAACAAGCCTACATACTTGCCCTGGTTGTGCCTTAGTGTACCCTTGAGGTGAGTCATATAGACTTCTTCATCAAGATAACCATGTAAAAAGGTGTTATTGACATCAACTTGCTGAATATCCCAAGCATTTTCTGCAGCAAGAGCAATCAAAACTCGAACAATTGTAAATTTTGCTACAGGACTGAATGTATGCTTATTATCCTTGCCTTCAACCTGCTTATTCCCTCAGCAACAATCCTCGCCTTACACCTCTGGACAGCACCAGTTTTAGGATCTAACTTAGTTTTAAAGACCCACTTGGAGCCTATAGCCTTTTTCCCATGTGGCAAGGTGCTGGTAAGTTCCCAAGTTCTTGTATTTTCCATAGCCTGAACCTCATCTTGCATGGCTGCAACCCATTATGGATGATCCTTGGCCTGAGCATATGTACTAGGTTCATAAGCTGTAAGAACATTGGCTAAACTATGAAGTGTAGCAGAGGGCATGAAAGTAAGAGAAGGTTCAGCAAAAACATTGAAAGATGTTGAAGAAACGGGATCAATGGTACTGGAAGGAAGAGATGTAAGAGAAGGATGAGAAGAACCATCAGGGACAATAATAACATAATCAGTGAATTTCTTAGGCAACTGAGGGACTCGAGCATAATGACGAATAGGCATGGGTGGAGAAATAACAGGAGTGAGCACAGGAGAATTGATCACATGAGAAGAAGAGGTAGAAGAAGAAAAAGGTGGGGTACGAGAAGAAGTAGGTGGTGTAGGGGCAGGAGAAGATAAATCCAATGCAGGATTTACCAAGGGAAACGAAAACTGACCATCAGTGACAGACCAGGGGAATTTTTTTGAAAAGGAAAAACGGACTCCTCAAAATGAACATCTCTACTTAACACAATCTTAAGAGTGTAACACCCCCAAAATCCATACACGTCTAAGGCTCTAAGCTACGTTGCATCGACTTTGGGAGTGTTACCGCCGTGGTGAAACGCAAGGCATGATAAAATCAAAACATTAACAACTCCTTTTTAAGAAAACTACATTGCAGCGGAAATAATATGTTCACTTTAATTACAACTCGGGAATCACCATAGACCCCTTTTATTCAAACCATTAACTATGAATACTAATTATTCTATAAGTTCAACAAAAACACTTAAAAGCTTATAAACCAGAAAATATCCCCCGTATGCCAAACTCATGCAGCATCACCAGCATACCTAATCTGTTCCCCATTGAAATATCAATGGTTCATCACAGGTCAACAAACATCACAAATAAAAAACAATCATCTATGCTGAGTACATACATAATCAGTTAAATTATTCATCAAACATAAATAGAATAATAATAATCATTCCTAGAAATGATACTACAAGAATACTACAAATCATTTTTATAGTTTAATTGGCATCGAACGGGCACCGTCATCTTTCTAGAATCATACGGGATACTTAATCCTTAATAGACAACTTGGTCTATTAGATGGAATGTAAATATGGTTTCGTTCCGTTCCACATCCATCACCTTAGTATGCATACCCCCAAGATCGTACGGAACCTTCCGCCTACTTGAGTTATCAAATTTATAAGGACACTATTGTCATCACAGTAGGCCTGCGTAGGAGTGTAGAACAAGTCTTACACTCCCCCCATTGTTCATTACTTGTAAGGAATCCAACTACAAGTTTATTGCCAACAATCCTTTTTAGCGATACTCGTTCATACAACATTAAGCATATGATTTCTATAACATCATATAAAATCCTTTAGTTTAGACAGCCTCTTATAAATCCTTGCTACAATTATTAATCATAGCATTTCAATCCAACATCTCATTTCATGCTTGTGATACCATAGAATTACGCATTCTAATAACAATTCATTCTATTTCACAAGTCATACAACAAGGAAATACATACAGATTTCCAATTGATTTCATGTTACCAAACAATCTCATCAACCATAATCAACAGCAGTTCCCTATCATGATTATAGGTTCCAATATAACAATTATAACCTAAACATGATTCTAATATATCACACTGAACTGGTACGTGTACGTACCTTGTAACGGAGAATCTTTGCTGATTACTTAAAACGTTCCGCTTATGAAATTGGGACCTAATCGAATAATAAAAGTATTTTAGTGCTAAGTCTTTGATATTATTAAAAATAAAACTCAGCTGACCTAACTATGTAAAATATGATGTTTTGAATATGAAAATAACCACACTCAGTGTTTAAACTTTCCTTTTATAAATCTCATTGAACTAGCACATTTAGGAACTAATAATAATATGCAGATCTGATTTTTAGTTAACTTATTATACTTGTTCATAACAACAAAACTTAAACAACTTTATACATAAGCATTATAAAAGAAAATCATATTTGAGGAATAAAATTATCATAAAACATAATTGTAAATCCGATTTTTGATACTTTATTCTATACTTTAGTTATAATCACCAAAACATAATCAAAGACAATAAGAAAAATAAAATCAGATTTCATAACTTAATTTAAAGTAGAAAAGTTTTTTTTTTTAATTAGAGTATACCGTAGTGCTTGGTGTCCCTGGCGACAACCACCGCGCCGCTCAACCCGAACTCCGGCACCACCAACGCTTCGCGCACGACCAAGACACAACCCGCACAACCACGCCGATCGAACCACCAGACGTGAACGAAATCGCAGTCTCGCGCGCGACCTCCTGCCACACTGCGCTGCACTCGCGCAACCCCTCCCCGCTACCAGTCGCTGGACCACTGACGGAATCCGCGAACTCCAGCCGACCTGTACCGGCGCCGTGGAAGGGAATAGTAGAGTAGTGCAGGAGAGAGAAGAAGAGGAAAGGAGGAGGAAGGAAAAAAAGAGGCGCTGGAGAAAAAAGAGGAGGAGAGAGAAAATTCTCTTGGGAAAATATCACGGCTAATTGTAAATGGAATAGGGTTTTACTTTTTCTCTTTTTTTTTTTCTTTCTTTCTTATTTATAGCATGAAAACCCTTGGTCTAATAGGATTTGTTTCCCAGTCAAACTCCGATTTATTATTTTATTTGGAAAATAAAACGAAACCAAACTACAATATAATTAGGTACGAAGATAAGTTGTATAGTTAAATTATAACTGTAGGCTTACACAAACTATATTATTATGTAAATAATATTAAGAGCACTTTCAACTTTATTCTTTATATTTTCTTATTTATAAAAGAATAACTCCCAAAAATACGGAGTATTACAATGAGTCTCCAAATCATATAACTTGTAGCCTTTTTGCCCATAGGGATACCCTATGAAAACACACTTCCTGTATCTTGGAGCAAATTTATCACCAACCTTTTGTGCAGCATAACAAAGATAACCCAAAACCCTCAAATGAGTATAATCTGGTGATTTACCCATTAACAACTGATAAGGAGACTCCAATTCAAAACAGAACTAGGTAACAAGTTGATCAAATAAGTAGCAGTAAGCAAACAATCACCCCAAAATTGAAATGGCAAATGTGCATGAAACCACAAAGTTCTGGCAGTCTCCAAAAGATGCCGATGCTTTTGCTCAACCCTACCATTTTGTTGAGGATTTCCCGGTATACTCTTTTGATGAACAACCCCTTTAGTAGCAAAGAAAATAGCACAAGACTCCTGAATAATCTCCGTCCCATTATCATTCCTAACCATTTTGTTGACTTTGCCAAATTGAGTAAAAACATAGGCAAAGAAAGCAGAAACAATAGAAAACACCTGAGTCTTATCATGCAGCAAATGAGTCCAGGTTGTGCGAGTATTATCATCCAAAATAGTCAGAAAATATGTGGCACCATATAAAGATGGTCGTTTATATTTACCCTAAAGATCTATATGCACCAAATCAAATGGTGCAGCAGCCAAAGAATGAGAAATAGGAAAAGGAACTTTATGATGTTTACCAAACACACATGCTTCACAACTAAAATCACAATTAGTATTATATGTAATAGGAACTATTACATGTTTCAGTTTGCTAGCAGAGATTTGACCTAACCTAGCATGAGCAAGACTAGGCTTATTTATAGAAGTAATAGTATTAGTGACAGTAGTAGAACTAGGAAGTGAAAGAGGTAAAATTGCAGTAGAAGAGCAAATAGACTCAGAAGAAGGAACACAACAGAATTGGTACAAACTAGAGTGTCTTGTTCCAATAGCCTTTATTTCCTTAGTTAAAAGGTCCTGAAAAGAACAAGAAGTTTTCTCAAAATGTGCAGATAAATGGTTTTGATCAAGCAATATACCAACGGATAACAAATTGTGTTTAAATTAGGGATATAAAGCACATTTTGGAGAGTAATGGATGGAACTAATACTACTTGTCCTACTTGCTTAACAATTTTAATAGTTCCATCAGGCAATCCTACTGGAATTGGATTTTTCATAGTTGTTAACGAAGTAAATAAAGCAAGATTACTGGCCATGTGATCAGTGGCTCCTGTATCAATAAGCCAGGAGGTCTTGTCAAAAACAGTAGCAATAGCATTAACATTGGACACAACATCGATACCTGCAAAATTGACTGTAGATGCAAGAGGATTATCTGCAGAATAACCTCCAGATTGTTGTATTAGACGCACAAACTCATGATACATGGCAAATAACACCTTCGGATCCATGTTAGAAGCCAAAACATAACTTGAACCTCCAAAATTACTAGATTCACCAGCCTCCATAGGACACTTGCCTAACACATTAGGTTCAAGAGTAACATTAGCAGCCATTTTGGTGACTCCTTTACCCTTCAAAGTGGCATATCAATCCGGCTCCCCTTTCAACTTGAAGCAAGAATTAATACTATGACCTTTCTTCTTGCAATGATCACAAACCAAATCACTCTTAAGCCTCTTTGAATCCCTCTTATGTTGCATATAAGTAGGCTTAGGGAAAACTTTAGGTGTATGTGCAACAACAACATTTAATGCACTCATCTCAAAAGAGAAGGAAGAATTATGATGCAAATTTTTTTGCTGCTCAACCTGTTGTAATGTATAATAGACCTTATTGAGAGAAGGTAGGGGATCAGCACTCAGCAAATTTGTGGTAACCTGATCATAAGACCTACTCAAACTAGACAACAACTGCATCAACTTCTTGCGTTGATCCATCTCCAAAATCTTATTAAGTGAACCACAACTACACAACTTCAAAGCACCACAAGTACAATCTGGTAAACCTTCCAAAACATGAAGTTGATCCCAACAACGCTTCAAACGACAATAATACTCAGTAGTCGAATCAGAATTTTGAGAAATAGAACTCAAATGAATGCAACACAAACAATTGAGGAGCATTAGAAGTACTAAATCTTTCTGCAATTTCCAGCCACAACTCAGCAGAAGAATTCACAAACATAAAACTATCAGCAATGTTCTTATCCATTGAAGATCCATGACAACACCATATAATCATTCCTCAACCATTTTTTATAATTCGGCGAAGACAAATCAGGTGCAGGTAAAGTTCCATCAACAAATTGAAGTTTATTACGCGCAACTAAAGCCATACGCACAGTTCTACTCCAATTGATGTAATTGGAACCATTAAGAACATGAGTACCGAGCTGGATACCTGGATGATCTCCATTCGAGAGATAATACGAATCATTGAAATTAATACCTTGATTATACTAGTAGAATTTTTGCTTATTGCTGCGGTGGTATTGCTGCGGTTTTACCCGTGCACAGCAATAAACCATGAAAAAAAAGGAAAAATCGAATTAAACATATTGTTGCGGTTGTGGCTGGAAACCGCAGCAATATGTGTCAACGGGTCAAGATTAAAATATATTCAAATTTTCTATTGTTGCGGTTCCCAAGCACAACCGCAACAATAGATTAAAATATTTTTTTTAAATAAATATTAATCTATTGCTGCTGTTTTGTGGGAGAACCGCAACAATATATGATATATCATTTGATTTAAAGCCGCTAGGGTTGGACTTCACCCCTTATCTTCAGCCGTTTTCATATTTCTCTCTCCTCCTTCAATACGCTTCTCTTTCCCTCATTTCACTCATTTCTCTCTCCTCCTTCAATACGCTCCTCGATCTACTCCTTCAGATTTGCTCCACTGGCCAAACTATCTCGCTCCTCTCGTCGTCTTCCTCTTCCTCTTCCTCTCGTCATCTTCAGTCGTCTCGCTCCACTCGTCTTCTTCTTCAGTCGTCTCGCAGATCTGAAGAAAAATCGATGCGGAGATCAACCATAGTCAGTTCTGAACCCACGAAATCTGAAAACGGCTGAATTATGATTGTCGTTGGCTTGTCGTTGTGTTGTGTGGTTCGAGCGTGATTATCAAGCGAGTCCAAGCTCTTAATTCTGGCGAAGATTATTGATTTCAGATCTGAACCCACGAAGTGAAAGAAGATCTACTTTAGTTTCTGGCGAAGATTACTGATTTTATTTTGTGTTCTTATTAATTTTGATTTTCTTTTTTTTGAGTTCTTAGTCTTATTTTTTTGTATTTCGAGGCGAAGATTAGTCATTTTTTTAGTTTGTTTGTAATCTACAATGTCTTTTGCTTTTTTTTTTATAATTTTTGTATATTTTTTGTAATTTGAGTTTGTACAAAAATTATTTTTAGTTGAATATATAAATTTATTCTGCACTCAATTGTTAGTTGTAATATTTTTTAGTGAACTATTAGAAAATTTTGGTGGATAGTGGATGGGTTAGTTGCCCGGTTTTAATCAATCAAATTCGATGGAAAAATGCAAAAAAAAATAAATTTGTTTACCTGTACCAGGTGCTATTGCTGCGGTTTTTGGTAACAACCGCAGCAATAGGTAGCCTATTGCTACGGTTTCTAGCCAAAACCGCAACAATACGTTGTATTTTTTTAATAAAAATTAAACCTATTGCTGCGGTTTTTGTTAGGAACCGCAGCAATAGCTTAGCCTATTGCTGCGGTCAAAAACCGCAGCAATAGGTAATTTACCTATTGTTGCGCCCTTAATTGTTGCGTAGTCAAAACCGCCGCAATAGGCTACTTAATAACCGCTGCAATAAGCAATTATTCTACTAGTGTTAGCTGACGAATTTTGCGCGGTTTCAGCCATTGTAATCAAGAAAGAAAATTCTTCAATAGAATTTCGCAAAAAATGGCGAAAAATTTCAGAAAAAAAAACTAGAAAAATCGTCAAAATCGAAGCAAAGAAAATCGCAGAATGATACGATTCAAGAGAAATCAGAGTGATTTCAAGAAGGAAGGAAGATAATTCAGTGGAAATCAGTTGAAAACAAGCATTCCATAACCTGGAAGCTCCGATACCATGAACATAATGTAAATGAGGGTGAGAGAAGAGAGGGAAAGGAAAGTAAGAGAGAAAAAATCTCTATTTCTGATTTAGAAAGTCAAGTCAACATTATTACAAGGAAAGACATATGTATCACTTATCAACAAAAAGCAACTCTAACCACCTTACTAAAATAACGAAGGAGAAAATGAAAATAATATCTAACAACCCAACACTTACCAATCGCTCATGGAGGTACAAGAACCAACCATACTTGCCTCAACAAGTACAAAATGGATATTATACTCACCCCACCTTTCACCTATCATCCCACCTTATATATATATTGCTAATGCTCACGCACTTCTAATACCCTCTAAGTCAAAGTACGCAATACGAATAGCTCAGCTACCGAGCCACGAGCACTATAAAAATTAAGCCGTTACTAATTAGGTTGGGCTCACTTCAACGTTGCCATAGGAAAAAAAGAGCCATTGCTACATCTACCATCGGGTTGACAACCCATTGCTAATAGAGTATTAAAAAAATTATAATTATGTTGAATGGGATTCTATTACCAAAGCCCTCAACAAGTCTTCATTAATGTCTGATGGTGGGTAGTTTACCTGATGAATAGACAAAGTGTTTTCTGCAAAAAGGTATGAAACCCGCCTTGAGTTACGTAGCGGGTGACTTGATGCAAACCTTTGACTTCTCAGTCACATAGGTGGGACCCATCCTATCAGTAGACTAAACTAAGCAACTTTAATTATCAAAATACAAATTATTTGATAGTAAGTAAAACACAAGTGTATACTTTAATTAATTTATAAAAAAAAACACATAATTCTCAAGGTCATAATAAATTGTCTGAAATTAGTGAGTACGAGACTGGTAACATATATTCCATAAAAAGTAGGTAATATATGAAGGGAATACGAGCAGTATGTTATGACAATTAGTGGTATTAGCATCACCTCAAATCCCAGAAGTCTTGAGATTAAATTTCACCCCTAATTTGCAAGAGAAATGTCCAAATTTCCCCCTCCTTATAAGGACTTTCAACTTACCTACCTAAAAAATATGAAGTGATGAATACAGGTTGATATCCACCAGTTCAACCCAACATCATATTTCCAAGCAACCTATAGCTAGATTTTTTTTTTGATAAGGAGAACAAAATTAGCCTGGCACTCTAATCCGGGGGCCAGCCTAAAACATCCTTACGGATGATAAGGGAAAAATCAAAACAATAAGGAGGAAACCAATACAAAAGGGAAGGGTAGTCACGAGCCTTCCTAGCCATCAAGTTCGCCGCTATATTATCTTCACGAAAGTAGTGGAAGAAACGACAATCTTGAAACTGAAGAGCATCTACACCTGCATCTTTAATAATGTTAGAGATCTCCCACGAAATTTGCCAAGTGTTTTTCATAGAGTTGATAACCCCCAAGTTATCTCCTTCTATAATAAGATGCGAGATATTAAGGGAAAGAGCCCCCTTGACTCCTTTACTAAGTGCACATGCCTCTGCTTGGATGATAGAGATATAAGAACCCAGAGACTTGGACCAGCTAACACCACATCACCTTTATTATTTCTAATAACAAAACCAAGAAAGGCTTTACTGTTAGAAGTGAGACCAAACAAGGGAACCGGATATACCACTCCAAGGCACGGAAACTACGCTTTCCTATTAGTTTAATTTCGCCCCTCTAGGATCACCGGGTTAACACGAAATAACTAATGAGATACAATGGAGAAAACAATTCACTAGATGATCCTCTAAGTGAATCAACAAGAACTTTGTGTTTGAAGTTTGTGAAGAACACTAGAGAGAAAGTAGCAAGTTTTCTCTCAAGCAAAGCAAGTCCCTTAGAATGTGAAAAACTGATTTTTCTATCCTCTCTCATATGAATAACAAGGGTCAAATATCAAATCCCCTCTTGATTAGAGCTGTTACAGCATTCATCTCCCTTTAATCCCCTGATTAAGAATACTTAATCATCATTAAACGGATAACGTATGCAATACAACGGTTATAAACCGTCTACGCAAAATTTCACGCCCAAGTCAGACTACACGTCGCGAGTCGCGAAAAGGCGCTGGTCGCGACCCGCGACCAGCCTACTGACTTGCTTGATTCATCCACGTAATTTTGCGCATTCTAATCTTAACATACTAGACCTCATCCTCTTCTAGTATATAACCATATGAGCTAATAAAACCCATTACCCTATAAATGTTCCAACATTTACCATTACTAAGTTTGGAGCCATCGAAATTCAACTTAAAATAATTAACGGGAGGAGCAGACCAAATAATATTATCACCTTCACTATTTCTAATAGCTAGCTAGTTAGATACAATTAATTATTTTTTAACATAGTTATTGTATTACATGATCATGAGATCATCTATACATACTCTTTTTGATGGCATCACTTCACCTTTAGGTCTTCATCTTTTTTCCACTCTTCCACACTAGACATATTATATGGTGGAGTATATTGTCAATAAACCCATTTCCTTATTTCCACAAGACCAGAAATAAAGGTATGTGTCAATATATTGTACTCCAACTTGGATGTACATGTGTTTTTCCTAGAGACACTCAAATTTCTCTGTCGTCAAATACTCCGTACACAAATATATTTTTTCTCTTCTAAGTCATGAAAAGATTTGGGGTTTGTCATTTTTGTATTTTATCTTCTTCAAGTAAAATTACAAAGTCTTCCTTTTTCCACTTTATTAAAGATAGCTTCAGACCACAAATTCATACCAAGATTGTAAACTAGTCAATGTTAATTACTTGTGCTGCTGGTTTTAAATTCAGTAGACTGGGAGTCGGTGATTTCAGGCAGCATATGAACACATTTTTTATTTCGTCAAAAAGCTCTATTTTGTTCAACAGTATGTTACCCTGTACGCTTTAGTTATAACAATAAAATGAGCCCACATATTTAGGGGGCGTTTGGTTAGGGGTATTCTGGAAAGGGTAAGGGAATCAACTTACTTGATTCCCTTACTTGTTGTTTGTTTGCTCAATTTAATGATTCCCTTTACCCACCCCTTACCCCCAAAGTCCTCTCTACTCATTCCCCCACCCCCCCAAGGTTTCACTTACCCTTTCTTGATTCATCATTGACCATATCTTTGACCACCCAACCACCACCACCACTTGACCACCCGATCACCTAACCACCTAACCCAACCACTATTACCACCCAACCCCTCCACCTACCCACCAATTGGCACCAGAACTGCCCAACCGCCGCCCAACCAAGCCACCCAACCGGCACCGGAACCGCCCAACCAACGCCCAACGAAGCCACCCAACCGGCACCAAAACCGCCCAACCGCCGCCCAACCAAGCTACTCACCCACGTGAAAACTACCCACCACCCAAACCACCACAACCACCCACCATCCAAACCACCACCCACCCACAAACCCTAGAAAAAATGGAAGAATCGAGAGAAAGGGAGGGGAGAGAAAAGATGCGGCGACTAGAAGAGGAGGGGGAGGATGCGACGGCAAGGGAAGGGGAACGTCGCAGCGGCAAGGGGAGGGGAAACGTCGCGATGGCAAGGGGCTAAGGTGGAATTGACGGGGTTGCGGCAACAAGGGGATGTAGACGTCGCGGCGGCAAGGGGAGGGGATGGAGACGTCGCGACAGCAAGGGGAAGGCAGCGGCGGCGGAACTGGGGTGGGGAGGGGCAGCGGCGGCACTGGGGTGTGGGAGAGGTGGCGGGGGGATATCAAGAGAGGGGGGATATGGTGGTGTTATGGTGGAAGAAGAAGAAAGAGGAAAGACAATGTACTAACCAAACAACACATTAAATCTAAGGGTTTTGGTTTCCTTTCCCCATCTACCCCTTTCTTGATTCCATTCCCTTTACCCCTTTACAACCAAACGCCCCCTTATTAGTCTCATCTCACTTACCCAGTTAGCCAGTAACTCACACTAGGGGCACTTTGAGGGTAGGGATTTCCCTTACCCTCCCCTCTTATCTCAAAGTGTCTAGCCCGCTAACCTGGGGTCAGGTTGACTTGTGCGAGGTTCCGATTACGTAGGGCAATTCATCTTACCAGTCGAAAAAAAAAAGTTAGTCAGCATATCAAAGTACATACTCCAAAGACCCTGTTCTTTTGAGTTGAATTGAGCTGAATTCAGCTGAATTGAGCTGAAATTGAGAGAAAAAAGTAGTTGAACTGAACGGAACTAAACAGTGCTTAAAAGAACAAGGCCTAAGTCCTAAAACGCAATAAATAAATGTTTAGAAATTATGTATTTTATTTTTAAATTTCTTTTTAGTACTTATATTTTTTTTTTCTTTGATAATTTCTTTTTAGTACTTATATTTACTAATAATAATACATCCTCCATGTATTTTGTTTCACTAATATATGGTATAACTATTTTTTTAAGGTAAGATGAAGTCCCTTGCAAGGAAGGGGGGAAATTCCGGGTCCCTCCTTACAAAGGGTGAGACTCGATCCCAGGATCACTGGGATCATATGGTATAACTATTATAGTGTACATAAATAACAAATAAAACAAAAGAAAAGAGATACATGTTTTGATATTAATTAAAGGTTAAAGGTATAAACTGCTGTAAAGAAAAAACAACAAATGGTTAAAAAAGAAGGGTATGGACAGTTAAGAAAAAAAGCCTACATATGAGTTAGGACTAATTGCTCGCCAACATTAAAAAAGAAGAAAGAAAATGATTAATGTATAAGGCCAGCACACCTAGTTAGTAAGAGACTGCACATATATTGTCAATTGATTTTAGGATAAAACTGCGTTGGACGTACACTAAACTTGCACGTGGTTTGACTCTCATCCTACGTGGGGTTTGTTAGGCGCAAACTTTGGAGGTAGCTTTTAGTATTTTGATTGAGTTAAAAACACTAATTAAGAAAAATACGAGTACTATTTGGTTATATAGCAGTGTAGGTAGCATTTAATTATAGAAGTAGTATTCTAGCCGTGGTTGTCAAAAGCTAAAATTTGTAGCTTTTGGAATAATATAGTGGTGTATACATTTTACACTAAAGTTTTGTTTAAGTTATTATTGACTAATCATCTATAAGCAAAATTAACTATTTTGACGTACAATTTATTTCACCGAATTTCAATATTTTATGCGGCTGCTTTAACAGCTAACAACTACCAACAACACACTAATAGCTACTCTCATGACTAAAAGTTACAACCATAACTAATTAATATTACTAAACAAACCCAAAAACTTGTGTATGCAGGCCCTTTAACCACTAATCATAATCATATGTTGTCTATTCCAGTAAGGCAGTACTCCACCTAATATTTGATGTGCCCTTATTTCCTATATATTCTAAATTGTACGTGGTTGTTCCCCTTTGTCATTATCATACATGAACTTAGTGGGTTGGTTAACCCAAATTTGATTTTTCATCTTCCTTCTTCCCTATATAAATACATAAGACGGACAATTTCTATCCATCATCACTTTTATCATTCTATGTATATCCATACAATTCATACAAACACATAAAACCATGTCTATCTCATCAAACTATGCCATAGATTTACAATTCGATCTTGATGAAGCACTTGCATGCTCAACCATGATGATCAAATCATCATCATCATCATCATCACCATCACCATCATCATCATCATCATCATCATCATCATCATCATCAAATAATCATCAAATTACTACTAATGATAACCTTAATCTCTCCAAAATTTATATGGAGTTGCCAACGGTCAACGTGTGTGCTAATTCGGTGTGCTGCGTATGTATGGAAGGCTTCCAATATCCGCATCACAACGGTCCTGTTGAGGCTAAACAACTCCCATGTCGACACGTGTACCATCCTGATTGTATTTACACTTGGCTTTCTTCTTGCCATCACTCTTGCCCTCTTTGTCGCCATATCATTCTCCATGAATCATAATCATCCATGATCATCCCAAAATGATGCCAACTTTTTTTAATCTTGCTATTTTTTAGTTTTTTATTTTAACTATTGCCTTTTTCTTTTTCTCTTTCTCTTTCTCTTCATCTGTTAGTTTATAATTATAGTTCCGATCCTCTAGAGTTTTAGTTAAACTCGATAAGAGTTCCGATCCTCTAGAGTTTTAGTTAAACTCTATAAGGTAGAGTTATATCTGAACCATATATTTTAAAATCAATAGCTCATATTGATAGGAGGAGTAAATTAGGAAAATAAGTATCCCTAATCCTATAATTACATACCTTATATTTTACAGCTTAATTCATCATCTGCCCAATTACATACCTTATATCATAAGCTTATTAAACACTTTTTTTTTTTTTTTCATTAATACACAATGATATATGTAGTTCTAAATACACAATTTACTTTTATTTTGTAAGTACCACCAATATTATAGTTTAGTATATACAACGCTATTTGTACTTTTAAGTGCATGCTTTTATCAATTAATATTGTAATAACAATAAAAATGATAATATATAGGATATATGCAATTCGGTCAATCAGGGGGAGATCCAGGGGGTGCCCTACTCAGGCCATGGCCCACTCCGACCTGAAAAATAGATAACTACAATATTTGGAAAGGTTAAATACCATTCCCTCAATTTCTTTTTAATCTACCTACTTTCTTTTTTGGTCTGTTTCCTTTTAATGTACACATCTTTGCTCTTTCTATTCTTGGTAGCATGTTTCATTTACCTTATCCTCTTTTTTCACTCATGTCAACCACTTTTTAACATATTAACCCATTTTTTAGTTTCTCTTTCTCTCTTATACTTTTATTCCTTCTCGGTTCTCCTCAAATTGGAGTGAGTAAATTAAAAAGAAACAGAGGGAGTAATAACAGCTGTAATAAAGTAGATGGTAGAAGCACTAGATTAACAATTGTAAGGTCACGTGTTAGACTTTAGCGAAGTCAACACATTGGCCTTTTTTGCTCTTATTTTCATATAGAGGTGGTCATACGTGGGGCTGGGCTTTGGCAAAAAAAGTGGTTCATTTCAAGCCAAAGCCTCGGACTGGATCCGACCAGATGAAGTCTCGCGCCGGAATTCGCGCGCCAAAACACATTAATTCGGGCCGGACCATGCGGGCATTTCGGACCATTTTCGGGCTGGACCAAAAATTATCCTAATTTTTCATATTTAAGTCGCTCGTGCCCCGTTTTTTACCCAAATATCGGGTCGGACCAAGTCCAACAGCGGGCCGAAAAATCGTGCCCAAAAACCCGCCCATTTTCGAGCCGCATGTTGATCACCTCTATTTTCATAGTTGGCTTTCTCTTATTGTGGTATGATTTTTTTGGTTAAGTTTTTCCTTTGATTTAGGTTCTCCAGTTGCGTACGATCTTCTTCATACATGGTTTTCAACTCTTATTTTCTGTCATTAGCTTCACCTCTTAACACTTAATATATTGATTATAGGAGTAACAATATTATTATAGTTACATAATGTTGAACATTGCCCCATAAAATTTTAATGAAAAACACAACCTATCCTTAATAGCCATACTGAAAGTATTTTAACTTTTTATTGTTCTTTCTATAGATATTACCATTTTTTCGTCTATATATTTGCTTTATGATTTGGATATTTTTATATCGTTACGAATATATGATTATGTTAAAAA
This sequence comes from Beta lomatogona, assembly GCA_947646795.1. Lineage (NCBI taxonomy): Eukaryota > Viridiplantae > Streptophyta > Magnoliopsida > Caryophyllales > Amaranthaceae > Beta > Beta lomatogona. Next base: position 656,272 of record CANSNZ010000580.1, on the reverse strand, counting down.
ATTAAGATGGAGAATTGGAAATTCCACTTTACAACTGTCTACTAATTAATAACAACTATTGATAATTGAAGGATGCCCTATAGTAAATTGTAAAAGAGGTAGAAGATAATATCAAGAATTAGTCTTGATATGATTTTCGTGATCATATTAATGTATATTGGATTAAAAAGCTAGTGTTTTGCTTAGAGTAAGGGGCGCTAATAAAAGGAAGTAGTGAGAGAGAGAGAAAGTAGTGAGAGAGAGAGAAAAGAAAGATGAAAAAAGCCCCAATTCAAAGCCAGTGAAAACCCGAAAAAATAGTAACCCTAGTCTATCAAAAATTCCCCAATTCAATTTTGTGAATTGCAAATTCAACCACAATGCAAAATCCTTCCTAATTTCAGCCATCCCACATCTTTTTGTTGTACTAGTAGTAATCAAAGGCATTCAACTTGCAAGTTCTAGCTTAGATCAGTCCGAAAAATTTCCCCAAAATGGGGTTAGTTCACGAATTCAATTCATAAATGTTGTGAAAATTTATCCTTTGTTCTTAGATTACTCGCCGATTAATCCTTCTAGTCTCATTGTAAGGATTCCGTTCCAATCTCTTAATTGGATTAAAGGTTTCCTTTATCTTCCTTTCAAATTCAAATTGGGATTTCAGACTAGGGTGTTTTGGGTCCTGGTTTTCCTGTTGTGTGGTGATTCAATTTGGGAGTCTCTTTCACTCTGGGGTGCAAATCTTTCGTTTTTTCTGAAGGTTCTTGGCTTGTTACTGTTCATTTCTGCTGCAGCTTTGGTTGACGTTCTTTCGTGCTGTTTGTATGGTGGTACTGCCACTGTGTTGTGGATTTCCGACGAATTCTTAAATCTTCGTGGCCTGTCCCTGCTCTTGCAAGGGATAATTTTTACTGCCTCTATATTGAGGTGCGTCAGAGCATTTGTTGTAGACAACATGATTTCAAAATCCAACTTTGCATACTATAGTGATCAACTTCATCAGGATCTCACGGTCAATGATGTAAGTAAGGTCTTCTTCCCATTTTCAGAAATTTTATCAAGAATAGCTTTCATTTTAGGAGTGGGTGAGATGTTAATATCTCTTCCTTCTATAGTCTTTTATATTATGTGCTTTAGTATGAAAATTTCTATCTCTTGTGTTATATTCATAAAGTTGGAAGCTATGAAGGAATTTCGATTTTTTCAACAGGATATTATGATTGAAGTTTTTTGGTTATTTACAGTTTTTGTGAGTCCACTTCTTTGGAAGTGGGTATGTTTATGGTGCATATCAATGATCATATTAGCTCTGAATTATAGTCATGTTAAGCTGACAATATATGATTTTGGAGTGGCTATCCATTTTTTGCCCAACTTAGCAAAATTCAAGCTAGACTATAGAAGTTATTGGATTGAATTTTGTTGGTTGTTTTACAAGGTTTTTCTCTTTAATAATAACTCCAATTTAGGCTACAGCAGCTATTGGATTGGAGGTTTTTTGAACCCAGCTCTCTCTTATTTTTGCCATGTTATGGCTCTATTGTGCCTAAAGCAGGCTTCCCAGACAGGTTGCTTAGTAACCTCCTCTACAAGTTATTATTTCATCTTGTGCTTTTTTCGTATGATAATTTCAGAGGATGAGGAGGGTTCCCTATCGAGTATGACTTCTTTAAATCAAGCTAGACTTGGTTTTTGTGCTAGGCAATGTGGATTAAGTCAGTTTGTTGTCGTATATAAGAGCATTTTTCTAGCCCTTCCCCTGCAAGTTAAACTTGTTCTGTTTATGATGTTTAAATGTCTATAGCCTTTTGGAATGTTCGTGGTTGCCAAAGGAAGAACCTTTTTGCTGAGATAAAAAGTTTTTGTTCTACAAATCACGTTGAGATTATGATGATTTGTGAAACAAAATCTTCTATTCCTCCCTCTTGTTCTGCTATTAGGAAATGTGGATTTTCTCAATTTGATTTTATCCCTACTATGGGCAGATCTGGTGGTTTGTGGGTTATGTGGAAAAACAGTTTAGCTAATCCTTTTTGTTTGGATGTAATTTATAAAGGTTCTCGGTTTGTTGTTTGTAGTATAAAGCTTAGTGTTTTGAATCTTTCTTTTGTTGTAATCTTCCTCTATGCTCCTGCGAGTTCTAGTGGAAAAGATTTGTTTTGGAATGAGATCATCTCTTATACTCAAGCGTTAGAGCTTCCCTATATTTTAATAGGGGATTTCAATGAGCTTAGTTTTCATTCAGATAAGCACGGTGGTATTCCTATCTCTTTATCAAGATTATCTAGGATGAATGATATTAAGAACCAACTAAATTGTAATGAATTACCTTTTTCGGGCCAATGTTTTACTTGGAGAAAAAAAAGAAGTGGTCATGATAATGTTCTTGAACGTTTAGACAAATGTTTAGCTAGTGTCGAATGGTTAAATTTATTTCCGTTGGCAAAACTTAGACACCATATTTTCTCTTCCTCTGATCATTGTTTTATTTCTTTATCTTTTCTTCCTTGTTCTAATTTTAAAACTCCTCCTTTTAAGTTTGAGAGAATGTGGTGTTTAAGAAAGGATTTTGATGTGTTAGTTAAGAAAACTTGGTGTTCAAAGTTTGATGGTTCTTATATGTATAGATTAGTTCATAAATGTAAACTTCTTAAGATAAAAGCTAAAGAATGGAACGGAACGAGGTTTGGTAATATTTTTTCGACAACTTGTGCTAGTTGATAAAAAACTCGAGACTCTTCAAGCTCAGTTGCTTATTGATCAAGATAATTGTAATTTACAAAAAGCACAAGATAGGTGGTTAGTTAAACGTCGAAACCTGTTTGAATTTCAAGAAAAATTTTGGTTTCAAAGAGCTAAGACTATGTCTTTTGCCAAAGGTGATGCTAATTCTAAGTATTTTCATGCTTGTGCCTCCATAAAGAAAAATCGAATTAATCTTGATTCGTTTACCACCCATAATAATGAGATTGTTACTAATCCAGAAAGAATTTCGTTTCATATAACGAAGGAGTTTCAAGCTAGATTTTGTAGCAATAGTAGTTGTACCTTTGATAGTCAACGTGATTTTTCGCTTATTTCGCCTATTATTTCAGAGGATGATAATCATCTATTAACTCAAGATGTGTCTGCTGAGGAAATTAAAATAGCTCTTTTTGATCTAGCCCCTGATAAATCCCCGGGTCCAGATGGGTTTCCTCCATTTTTCTTTCAAAAATACTGGACGTTTGTGGGTAATTCAGTTATTAAAGCTATTCAAGCTTTTTTTCATTCTGGTTTTATGCTAGCAGAAATCAATCATACGTTTATTACTCTAATTCCTAAAATTGATAATCCAGCTGCAGCTAATCATTTTAGACCTATTAGTCTTTGTTCAACTATTTATAAAATAATCGCTAAAGTGTTAGCTAATCGTCTTAAATTAGTATTAGGAAAAATTATTCACCCTTTTCAAGGAGCTTTTGTTCCTGAAAGGTTAATCCAAGATAATATTTTGATAGCTCATGAGGTGTTCCACTCTTTTAAGAATAAATCAGGTAGAGAAGGATGGTTAGCTATCAAACTAGATATGGAAAAGGCTTACGATAGATTGGAATGGAATTTTATTTTCATGATGTTGGAAAAATTAGGGTTTAATGAGAAATGGATTCATTGGGTTAGATTGTGTATTACGTCTGTTTCTTTCTCTGTTCTTGTTAATGGAATACTCGGGGATCGTTTTTTCCCCACTCGTGGTATTAGGCAAGGGGATCCTTTATCTCCATATATTTTTATTTTATGCGCAGAACTTCTTGCTAGGGAAATTTATGCTCATTCTATGGGTGGAGAAAAATTATTGGGTGTGAAAATTGGTCGTTCTGGGATTAAGATCCCTTTTCTGACATTTGCTGATGATACCATGTTATTTGCTAAGGCTTCGGATCGTAGTTGTCATATTATTAAGAATGTTTTGGATAAGTATTGTGTTATGTCGGGCCAGTTAATTAATTTTCATAAGTCAGCTTTTCAAAGTACAAAGAATGTTTCTACTCAAAGTGATCAAGGGTTCAAATCTATTCTTCAAATGCAAAATTCGTTTTCTTTAGATAATTATTTGGGATGTCCAATTATAGACGGTCGTGTGACAAAAAATACATTTGGTAAGACTCTTCAATCTGCCCAATCTCAGTTAACTAAGTGGAAAGCTAATTCGCTGTCTCAGGCAGGTCGTTCAGTGCTTATTCAGGCTAATTTATCTACTAAGGCTAATTTTCAAATGCAAAGTTTTCTACTCCCAGCTTCTATCCACTCGGAGCTAGATAGAAGATATAGAAACTTCTTTTGGAATAAGTCTCCAGATTCGGGTTCTGGAAATCTTATAGGATGGGATAAAATTTGTGTGCCAAAAAAGTTTGGGGGCTTGGGTTTTAGGAAAGCTAATGTTAATAATGTTGCTTTGCAAATGAAGTTGATTTGGAAGATTATTGATAACCCGTCTAATTTATGGGTTCAGACAATTTCCAAAAAATATCTAAAAGGTTCTTCTATTCTAGATTACTCTCCTTCTGCAAATTGTTCTTGGCAGTGGAAAAAACTTATGTCTGTGAGAGATACGTTTAAGAAAGGTTTACGATGGATTATTAATTTGGGTAGTCAAGTTTCTTTTTGGGAAGACAATTGGGTGTTCCAGTATCCAATCTCGTTTATATGTGTCCCTTGTATGGGTTATGAGAATTTAATGGTCAGTGATGTTATTAATGAGTACCGTCAGTGGAATAGGGAGATTTTATCTTCTATTGTGCCTGAGGAAATTTGCCAAGCTATTTATAGTTTATTTCTTCCGCAGAATGTTGATTCAGATAAATTAATTTGGGGTTTGACTTCAGATGGTTGCTACTCTGTCAAGTCAGGGGCATTGTTAGTTCAGGGGCTGGCTATTAATCCTCCTCCTTCTAAGCCGTTTAATTGGATTTGGGGATTAAAGATTCCTCCTAAGGTTAGGAATTTCATTTGGAAAATTTGTCAAGATGGTCTTCCAACTAAAGCTCGATTAGAAAAATGTCATGTCTTCCTTCCCCAAGAATGCGTGTTTTGTAACCATCATTCAGAAGATGTTAATCATCTTTTGTTTGTTTGTCCGTTTTCTAAGGATGTGTTTACTTGTATTAATGAGCTGTCTGGGTGGGTGTGTCCCCCAAACTTCTCTATTGTAGATGATATTGTGGTTAATCTAAATCTGATCAAGGACAATTCTTCTTCTCTAGAATTATCCCATTTTTGTGTTACTTGGTGGTTTATTTGGTTCTCTAGAAACAAGGTTATCTTCCAAGAGGAAGTGGCCTCTCCGGTGGCTGTTGCTCACAGTGTGATTAATTTTTTTCTAGGTTGGGCTAAAGCTCAAGCTCAAGATAATTTGTTGGATTGTTTTTTAAAGGTTTCTCCTTCTATTCATAAAAAGAATGTGGAAGTTGCTTGGGTTCCCCCTCCTGAAAATAGTTTTAAGCTTAATTTTGATGGTTCGAAGCTTTCGAATGGTAAAGCTTCATTTGGGTTCACAATCCGGGATCATTTGGGAGGTCTTTGTCTTGCTGGTGCTATGGCTCTGTCGTCGGATTGCTCTATTCTTCAAGCTGAAGCTTGGGGTCTGCGGGAGGGTGTGAAGGCGGCTAGGTTTCTCAATATTTCCTCTCTTTTAATCGAAGGGGATAATCTTGTGGTTGTCAATTCTATTAGGAGATGTTGGAAGGTCCCGTGGGAAATTTCTAGTTTGATTGGTGATTCGGTTGAAGACCTGAAGAATTTATCAGAGGTCTCGTTCAACCACTGTTTTAGGGAAGCGAATCAAGCGGCGGATTTCATGGCTCATAGGGGTCACGAGGCTTCGTCTCTATTATATTGGTTTTCTTCTTCTAATTTGGTTTTTTCTTCCATCATCCGAAAGGATGCTGTAGGCTGGTCCTATGTTAGGAACCAGACCTAGTTTTTCTTTCCTGTAACAAAAAAAAAAATAAAAAAAATAAAAGGAAGTAGTAGGCTAGTAGTTTAGTAGTAGTAGCCTAGATAGTATGTAGTAAGTAGTAGTGTAGTTAATGAAGACGGATAATGATAAATGTCTAATTGTTAGACATTTGCTAAATGTTTAGCACACAAGTGGCACACATGTCATGATATTGTTTGTCTAAAAAAATTACTTTTGCAATTTTGAAACTTCTATATCTCAAAAAATATGTTTTAAAAAAAAATACCAATATTCACATATTTTTATTCTATACAAATAGACATCCATTTTGATATAATTTCATCATATTTTTATTTTACCCTTCTCTAACTATTATTTACATATGCAGAAAAAATAATACAAACACTATTTGTATATACACAAACACCAGAAGAAATGGGGAAATGAAACATGCATATTGCATATGTATTAACACTAAAAGAAATCTTCTAAATGAGATTGACATCTTATATTGTTTCTTTGACACTAGAAAAGGGTCGTTGAATTTTCAACCAATATAACTTCATGTGACCCACTTTATACGAGTTCTTACACTTTGAATGGTCGTCGAAAGATCCACCCAAGTGGTCCCGTGTGCTCTTTAGAGATTCTTGGAGATAAATATAATATATATTAGTTCCAAATATTGGGAACATTTTATAATAATAATTTTTTGAATTTGTATATATTATATTAAATACGACTTTATATTCTAACGGGGATACAATTTTTTTTTTATAAATACGACTTCTTCTAGGTACTTTACCCAATGTTTTGGAGGTTGAAACCTTGTACAGCTTATTAGCTGCAACTCGGAGTCAAGAATTAGGTGGATCTCATACAATATGAATCGATGACTATGTAATCTACTATTGATAACTAGACGCACTTTTAGTTCTTTCTCCAATGCATTAATTAGGACATTTGTACTACAATACCTCCATGTGAAATGCTCAAATTTGGCTTCAGGTCAATTAAAATTCGACTTGAAATTTTGCAATGTGCCCCAACTCATAGATTAGGAGGCGAGAGGAGGAAGCACCGAAGCAAGAAAAGATTTTTTTGGGATACATCGAGATGGGAGTCATGAAATATCGGAAGAGGTTGTGTCCAGAAAAGGCCAACGTCATAAGTCACATTCTACAAACGTGAGATTTTAGATGCCTAAGGGCTAACCTACAAATCGGGGTCCTAATTAGGTCCAAGTTTTTTGGAGTTTCGATTTTTTGGTTCGGACCGAAAAATAGAATGTTGTTTGACTAAGGTTTTTGAAGTTTCGATTTTTGGTCTAGATCGGCTCGACAAATTTTATTTTTTGGCTTTTACATAACTCTAATATAAAATTAAATTTTACTATATTATTTTTATTATGTATTCTTTATAGATAATGTATTAAAAAAATTATTAATATAAAATGGTAACGTGTGTTCCCAATATACCATGCTAAATTGCAACACTAGGAATAGCTACGTATTTAATACTAGACCAATGAATAAACAGTCACCTTTGTTCACATTATTGAATGGGAAGACGGTTTCGATATACTTGAACATAGGAGGTAAGTCATCTTTTTCCACCCAAGTTATCATAACACCCATTATCGAAACAAGGTGCTTAACGGTTATAATTTTGTTGCAAAGATATGTTGCAAAGATGCGTTAGACTGAATTAAATGTATTGTATGCTTTGCTTTTATTAAACATTCCTTTAATATATTGTATTGTTTTATAAGGTTGTCTTTATAGGTCTTTCGCTGTTGTTTTTAAAGGTGTAAAAACTACTATTTTAATGGTGATTTAGGGAGGTGAATAAATAGTTTATATAAGTTCTTATTTATTTATTCGGGGGTTAAATGGTTTCTATGGTTGGTTGCTACTGTTTTTTTACAGTTGTTTTTGTGAGTTTATTCAAGTGTTTTTTATTAGTGCTTCTTGCTCCTAATTTTTGTTGGGGCGGGTGTTTAGAACTACTTAGAATAGTTTTTTTTGAAGTATTACTATATTGTTTATGTTGTTGTTAAAACCCGCCTTCTAATTTGAACTTTTTTGCACTTCTCGTTCCTACGACCCTTTACTAGTTTTTATATAATAACTATGTTAGGTATTTAATATGTCATCATCATTCTAATTTACAGGAATTAACAATGGCTGCTAATGATATTGATTGGAGACAACTCGATGAAAAAGTTGCTTTGATTTATACATCGGGTGACGGTTCCTTGGGCCACTATGCAGGGCATGGAACAGAGATTGTTTTACATAGTGATTATTCTCACAAGTTAATTTTAATGTGTGGACACGTTATTTATGAGTATTTCCTTCCTAATCATACCAAGATATTTGAAAGGGTTGTAAATGGGGAAATAACACACTTGGAAGAAGATGCTCTATAGGAGATTGACATCTTATATTGTTTTATTGACATTAGAAAAAGGTCGTTGAATTTTCAGCTAATATAACTTCACCGACCCACTTTATATGAATTATTAAGCTTTGGATGATCGTCGAAAGATCCACACAAGTGGTCACGTGTGCTCTTTAGAGATTTTGGGAGATAAATATAATATACAAATTCCAAATGTGAATTTTTTGATATACCCATAAAAAGTACATAAAAAAATATAGTAAAATTACATTTTATATAAAAGTGATGTAAAATCTAAAGAAGAATATTTGTCCAGCCGTTTTAGACTGAAAATCAAAACTTCAAAAAACTTGGGCTATATAAAATTCAATTTTATTTTGTCTGGACTAAAAAATCAAAACGTCGAAAAACTTAGATCTAATTAGGGCCCCATAGGTTATTTTCCGATCAAAACTAATATCCATGTTAATTAGATCTATGGAACTTTGAACCACTAGCCATTTTTGAATAATTAGAACAAAATTTAAATATCAAACACCTTAACACAACTTAAAAAAATATCCTAAAGTAATAAAAATCATAAACAAGTAAAGATTAACGAGTTTACAGTTGTTTTTGAGAGTTTATTTAAGTGTTGTTTATTTGTGCTTCTTACTCCTAATTTTTTTTTGGGGCGGGTGTTTATATAATAACTATGTTAGGTATTTAATATTTCATCATCATCCTAATTTGTAGGAATTAACAATGGCTGTTAATGATATTGATTGGACACAACTCGATGAAAAAGTTGATTTGATTTATACATTGGGTGACGGTTCCTTGGGCCACTATGCAGGGCATGGAACAGGGATTGTTATACATAGCGATTATTCTTACAAGTTAATTTAAATGTGTGGGCACGTTGTCTGTGAGTATTTTCTTTCTAATCATAACACGATGTTTGAGAGTGTTGTAAATGGGGAAATAGAACATTGGAAATACTCATTTACACATTGTCGGTACTATATATCAAGGAGTACAATCCTAAGATGGGCCTCATAGAAACAAAAAAAAATTGTAGTTCTGCATATTCTAGAATTTGTTTCTTTGTTATTGCTAGCAATGGATTCACCTATTTTACAGCTGTTCTGCAAGGATTTTCTATTGGTACATACTTATAATGCTTTTATGTCAACATATGTTACGGAGTATGTTATCTTTAAACTGAATGAGAAGGTAATGCATTCCACATTAGAGAATACAAAAAAAAACAAAATTCTTATGGTCATAATAAATTGTCTGAAATTAGTTAACATATACTCCATAAAAAGTAGGTAATATATGAAGGGAATACAAGCAGTAGGTTATGGACGATTAGTGGTATTGGCATCACCTCAAATCCCAAAAGTCTTGAGATTAAGTTTCACCCCTAATTTGCAAGAGAAATGTCCAAATTTTCCCCTCCTTATAAGGAATTTCAACTTACTTACCTAAAAAATATGAAGTGATGAATATAGGCTGATATCCACCAGTTCAACCCAACATTACGAGGGGGAGTTTATTTCTTATTAGTTATACATTACGACCCCAACCACTTCACTAGATTGGTTGTGAACTGAAAGACTAATTAAAACAGGACTTTACTAATTGAATAAAAAATTGGCATGTTGGTTTACTAAGGCCTTGTTCTTTTGGGGTGAACTAACTGAATGAAACAGAACTAAACTAAGCTAAAGTGAGTTGAACTGAACTTAAAGAGGGCTCAAAATAGCAAGGCCAAAGAGATACACAATGATGAAAGACGTTTCTGTCCAGAAATTAAGGATTGTGATTGGTTGAGAAATGAGATGTGGGCCCCAAGAGCGATCGCCTGAGCTCCGATATCCGTACGTCGGAATCCTGCAAAACAAGGTTAGACTACCCCGGGGGTGTTTCCGGGATCGCCCCTCCGACGCTCAAGTCAGATGTGATTGAGGTAGAGAGAGAAGTAAGGTCTAGAGAGAGATGCTCTAGTTTGTTAGGTGAGAATTCAATACCTGTTCATTGATGAGGCAGTTGGTTTTTATAGTGTTGGGGATTTCCCAGACAGGAAACATTATTCAGATGGGCCTTTTTGGTAGCAATGGGCATGTTACCTTTTCAGGCAATGATTGCTTCACCTTTGGGAGGTTCCCAAATACTGGTGATTAGGTCAACTTTCAAGTGGGACCCACGGTTGCCACCTGTCCCATGCTTTAGCGGGCCCATGCTTCTTTATTGGGTTGCTGATTAAATGAGCCCAAACAATTAGCCCCACGCCATAGACAGGGGATCACGGAGATCTGACTGGAGGGGGGCCTGTCTGTGGCGGAAAAGCAGTTATCCTATCTCTGACCGGAAGCAGATATGCCGACCGGGTCTCCTTCAGTTGGAAGTAGGAATGCCGACCGGGTCTCCTTTTTAGTGGAAGCAGGAAGGCCGACCGGGTCACATCCTGGCTGGAAACAGATAGGCCGACCAGGTCCCCTTCTGGCTGGAATTGGCTATGCCGACCGGGTCAACTCTTGGTTGGAAGTAGATATGCCGACCGGGTCTCCTTCTGGCTGGAAGTAGGAATGCCGACCGAGTCTCCTTTTTAGTGGAAGCAGGAAGGCCGACCGGGTCACATCCTGGCTGGAAACAGATAGGCCGACCAGGTCCCCTTCTGGCTGGAAATGGCTATGCCGACCGGGTCAACTCTTGGTTGGAAGCAGGAAGGCCGACCGGGTCACATCCTGGCTGGAAATAGATAGGCCGACCAGGTCCCCTTCTGGCTGGAAATGGCTATGCCGACCGGGTCAACTCTTGGTTGGAAGTAGGAATGCCGACCAGGTCTCCTTTTTAGTGGAAGCAGGAAGGCCGACCGGGTCACATCCTGGCTGGAAACAGATAGGCCGACCAGGTCCCCTTCTGGCTGGAAATGGCTATGCCGACCGGGTCAACTCTTGGTTGGAAGTAGATAGGCCGACCGGGCCATTTTTGCCTCAAGGAGAGAATGCCGACCGGGTCGTTTCTGCCCCATGAGGAGAGTGCCGACCGGGTCGTTTCTGCCCCATGAGGAGAGTGCCGACCGGGTCGTTTTTGCCCCATGAGGAGAGTGCCGACCGGGTCACTCCCATTTGGGGGAGGGATGCCGACCCAGTCATCTTTGGCCTCATGGTGGGGCTAATGAGCCCCACGATGATCCGAGGGGGTGCTAACTGATACTTGACCATATTTGACCAGGTATAGAAGCGACTCGGCGAAGGAGGGAGGCTCCTGTTGGCCGAGTAGGGTACATGGCCACTAGGATGAGGGGCTAGTGAGCCCCAAGCTGATCCGAGTGGGCGCTAGCTGATACTTGGCCGTACTCAACCAAGTATAGAAGCGACTCGGCAAAGGAGGGAAGCTCCTGTTGGCCGAGTAGGAGACATGGCAACTCGGATGAGGGGCTGATGAGCCCCAAATTGGTCCGAGTGTGTGCTAACTGATACTTGGCCGCACTCGACCAAGTATAGAAGCGACTCGACAAAGGAGGGGAGCTCCTGTTGGCCGAGTAGGGTATATGGCCACTCGGATGAGGGGCTAATGAGCCTCCAGCTGATCCGAGTGGGTGCTAGCTGATACTTGGCCGTACTTGACCAAGTATAGAAGCGACTCGACAAAGGAGGAAGCTCCCGTTGGCCGAGTAGGGTATATGGCCACTCGGATGAGGGGCTAATGAGCCTCCAGCTGATCCGAGTGGGTGCTAGCTGATACTTGGCCGTATTTGACCAAGTATAGAAGCGATTCGACAAAGGAGAGAAGCTCCTGTTGGCCGAGTAGGGTATATGGCCACTCGGATGAGCTGGAGGCTCATTAGCCCCTCATCCGAGTGGGTTTCCGTACCTCTTGATACTTAAGACGCTGGGACCCTTGGCATTGGCCGAGCTGGAGGTACACCCTGGGGACCTTTGGCGTTTCAACTTCCTTTGGATCTGAAGGGTTTTTGCTCGAGTTCGCTGGACTCCTCACTTAATGGACTGTTTTGGTCCAGTTGGGCCGCTATTAAAAGCCCGCTTAGGCGACGCGGGGGGGTTTGCGTTGCACATCCCCCGAGGTCCTCCTATATAAACCTGAGAGGAGAGAGAAGTGGAGGATCATTTGCTCATTTCCTCATTCTCTCTCTCGCAAGAATTTCCAAATTCTCTCAATCTTCTCAAGTTTTCCTTCCGAGTCTCTTCGTCAGGCCAGTGCACGCGTTTGTGGATTTAAGCTTTTTCTTTTTCTTTGTTTTCTTTCGAATAACTTCGGCCGACTCCCTTGTGTATAAATAATGGGAGATTCGTCCGAGTCGTCGACACCTCCGACCTCACCCTCTTATAAATTGTCCGAGGAGGTGAGGGGAATGGGAATAACTTTGGTGTCGACGATAATAAGCTGCCCCGACCCCTCGGCTGTACCCGACGCGGTCGTTCTCCCGAGCCCGTCTTCTTCGGTGGAGGAAGAAGCCGAGGGAGTCATTCCTTACCCTTGGGAGGTGTCGTTGGCTTATCCTCCTTCTCGGAGTTACTTAGACAAGTATTTGTCTTCTGATGTAGTAAGGGCCATACCGAGGGGAGCAGGAGAAGCATCCACATCGGGTCGGGGGTTGGAGTATCCTGACCTTGATCCGAAAGGAGGTCCGGGCTTTTTCTTTCCCGAGCCGGGGGTGATTAAGTCGCTGACCGAGGACCTTCGGGGCACAGCGACCAGGTTCCAAATAAGAGACCCCTTCTACTTAGTCCGACCGGAGGCCTACCATACAGTCCTGTCTCCACCACCCGGGTGCATTGCAGTTTATTACAAGGCTATGGATATGGGGCTTCGGTTCCCGCTGACCAACTTTGTCAAAGAGTTGTTGAATGCGTACAATTTAGCCATCTGCCAAATTTCCCCGAACTCCTGGGGCGGAATCAACGCCTTTCAGGTGATCTGCGAATTGATGCGGATCCGACCAACACTCAAGTTATGGTGGCATCTCTACAAATTGGTCGAAGTGATGGCTGCAAAGAATGGTCCCGGTTGGTGGAGCTTCCAAGTCCGACCGGGATACCGTACCGTTCTTAACCTACCGACTTCACAGAAGGGGTTTCGGAGGGAATTTGCCTTCGTATACTACGGTGGGGACTGGGGGATTCCCCTTATTCCTCCCCCGAATGAGCCCCTTGTTGCCTTAAATTGCCGAGTGGGTGAACTCGATGACGAGGAGGGTGCCGGGGCCTGCTATATGCAGACCGAGGCAAAAATTGTGAATGGGGGCGAGATATTTGTGCCCGGTCAGTGGCTCCCCGACTGCAAATTATTCAAGGATGAACACTTCCTTTCGGCAATGGGTCTTAGCTCGACTTTCCCGAAGGGTAATCTGTCGGGGAGTTGGCTGAGGTGGTTGGTATTGTCAATGTTATAGTTTTTCGCCCTTTTTTGACTAACTTTTTGTTTTGCTTTGTGATGATATGGTTTTATATAGATATTTAGGTGCATTTAGGTTGCATTTCTAGTTCATATTAGATCATTTAGGTGCATATTTGCATGATTTACTCAAGTTTTGCTCTACTACTCCCCGTTTGCATGTTTCGATGATTTTCAGGTTATTTTGATGCAAATTGATTATGATTATCTAAGATCAAGCCTTTTAATCATTGATGATGGAGATAGCTTGCACAAGGATCACAATGCATCCGTTTGGGACAATTTCGAGTTGGAATGAAGCAAAGAGTTAGTGAAAGAAGTGCCAAAACTGACACTTGTTCACCATTTTGATCATAACTTTTGATACAAAATTGATAATCAAGAAATTCCAGTTGGGTTGGAAACTATACTTAAAGATCTTTCCAATGATAGGTCACACGCCCCAAATAGACTTCTGGTTTGAGAGATACAGCCTTCGCAAGTTGACGCAAAGTAGCAGTTTTCTCGCCCGATAGGATCGGGCGGCTCAGCCCGATCGGGCCCGAGAACAAATTGACCTGGTGGCGTTCTAGAGTTGAAAACAAGAGGAAAAGGATCTCGCCCGATTGGATCGGGCGTGTCCGCCCGATTGCATCGGGCGATGGTCATTTTGGGCGCTGATGCGTTTATTGAGCCCGATTTGATCGGGCTTGGTTGGCCCGATCGGGCTTCTCTCCTCGCGCGCTCATTTAATGATTTCGGGCCACTTAGTATAAATAGGAAAGTTAGAACATTTATTAAGGATCTTTGTTTTTATCTTGGTTTTAGCTCTTATTTCTCATAGTTTCTCTCAAGAACCCTAGCTTTTTACTACTCTTCATTGTGATTCAAGATTGAACCTTTGGATTATTCGCAAGTTTAATATAGTTCATTAATTTGGTAATCTTCTTCCTTGTTCTTTTCATTATTATTTGCTTCTCTATTATTGATTAGATTAGTTTCTTAGTTATTTGCAATAGTTCAAAGTATGGATTTTTATATGGAATTTGTTATTGTTTTCTCAAGTATGAGTGAGTAGTTTTATTTCTAGGATTGTGGGGATCTATGTATGCAATGAGGGATTGATAGATTAGTATAATTACCCTATATTTCAATTGTTTCCTGTGATTGAATCGTTCATGCTAGATTTATGAATTAGGCCTGATTTGTACTTCTATTATCGCAATATTGAATCTGCTTCGAGAGGAGAGATTTTGTATAGGCTTTCAATCATTAGGCATAGTGATCCTTGACCATGCGAGAGCGGCTAGGTGATCTTTGAGGGAGGTAATGTTCGAGAGAAATTACATGTGCCCTAGATAAATTGACTTATTGGGTGATTATTATTCGTCTCTGATTTCCCGAATTGTATGCATAGTGATCCATAATCCTAGTTCTTTATTAATTGATTATTATCTTCATATTTAGTTCTATCATTTGCCTATTAGTTTAGTCACACACCAATTTTCATCAGATTTAGTTAGTATAATATTAGAATTCAGATACAATAATATAACTTTCTCCCTGTGGATTCGATCCTGACTTCCCTGACTACTTGTTAGTGGACCTTAGGTTATTTTTGATTAGGTGATACGACTTTAGCCTGTCAAATTTTGGCGCCGTTGCCGGGGATCGAACCCGGGTCACCCGCGTGACAGGCGGGAATACTTACCACTATACTACAACGACTAACTGTTTATTACTATTATATCTGAACTGTCAAATATTAGACTAACTGTATATATTATGTTGTAAATAAATTTTTTTTTTTAATGACGTCTATCTCTTTTCCCCAATTTGAACATGAAGTGTTTTGGAGATATAAGCTTAGATTTGAGAACTTTCTTGGTCCCGACCATTTATTTGAACAATGGGAAATTGGTTTAGTGATCTATGAGGGTTTGAATGATGATACGAGGGTAGTTGTAGATTCCATGAGTGATGGTAAATTCATGGATATGACACCTGAAGTGGGTTGTAATTTGTTTGAGCAATTAGCTAGGGAAACCTTTGAGCGGGAGATGACAAGATTTGTTACTCCAACCCTAGAAAATTCATCTATCTATGATTCTCAAACTCTTACCTCTCCATCTGATTTTTGTTCTTGTTGTCACTCTTATGATCATGATATTTCTCTTTGTCCACATAATGAGTCATATATGCATGTCAATAACCCTATCCCTGAGTTTAATTTGTCTAATGCTCCATCTGAATCTAATAATCTCAAAGATTTTCTTTATGATTTCATGAATGAATTAAATAAGGTTGAGGAGGATTACATGTTGCAACTAGCAAAAATTGCAGAAAGTCAAAGATCAATAGCATCTAGACTAAAATCTATTAGCCAACCTATTGAGCAACATTTGTATTATGATGATGTGTTGGTTGAGAATGCTAGTTCATTAGAAGAAGGTTATCATTTGACTCTTGGTGGTAGTTTAAATAAGGAAAAGATGGATATAATGGATGTTTTTGAGGAGGAAAAATCATTAGTTATAGAATCAATGATTGAAAAACCATTTGTTATTGAACTTTTGAATGAAAACTCCTTTGTTGACAAGCTTATTGATGAGAGTGAAGTTTTAGGTAAAGAGTTTGAATATGTTGAAAGCATACAAAAATTCGATGTTGAGCCTAACCTGCATAGCACTCATATCCCGCTTTCACGGAAGCTTGATCTTATACCTTCATCCCCTGTGTTATATCCTCCTTGTTTTCTTAAAGATCTATTGCCGCATGATAATTTTGACCAAGTAAATATTCATGTTCATCCTGTGAAACCTGAGGAATTGCAAGATAGTTGTACATTTTTTTTCTTTTTCTTATGATTCTTTGTCTTGTGGTACCTCTAACCCCCTATTAGTGAATATAATTATGCTTGCTTGTCAAGCCATATCGAGTGTTCAATAACATGTTTGCAGGGGGAATTTGATAAGTTACTGAAGGCATTGGATTCTTCATAATGTAAAACGTATTTCGGTCGTGCGGGACCCTAAAAAACCAGCGCTTATCGGGAGGCAACCCGACTTTCTAACCTTTAGTTGTTATCTTTATTTCTACTTTATGACTACTTTGCTAATGTGTGTTCCAAGTGGCGTGCTCTTGGTTGTGGTGGAAGTGTCAATACTATTTGGCACACTATATGTTCATTGCCCACCTTTTACGTGAGTTGTCCCCCTTCCCTTTTTTTTGCTTCGTTGTTCTTCTTGGTGTTCACATTGAGGACAATGTAAAGTTCGGATTGGGGAAGGATGTCACTTCGTGCATGTTAGTTGCATATTAGAATTAGATTTATTGCTTTAGTAGGATTGTTACGTGGTTTGTACCGCTCATTAGGGGTGGGAGTTTACATGTAACGAAAAAAAATGTATTGATTTCTTAGTTGCATTAGAATTTTTTTTTTCTTTTTTCCATATTAGATTTCATATCATTTTAGTTTGCATCTATGGGACTATTGCTAGCACTTTTTGAGAACCTTGTTGATATTTCACTACACCTCCTAAGTGTCATCCATCTTGTTCATGATTCTTCATAGCACTATTGTTTTGCAATTGATCGTTTGTGGTAAGATTGTTTGATCTCTCTCTGGCTCGATTTAACTTTACTATGCGAGACACCCTAATCTAAGTGAGCTTACGTGCCTATAAACCGATGTATACGTGTCGGTTATGTTCTTTCATGTGTGATTAGTTCCTTAGTTGTCGCATTGATCTTGACTTTGACTTGGTACTCCTTGATATTTGATACCGCATACATTTTGATATGATTGAGGCGTTTCATTTCATGATCTTAGCTCCAGAGTTATTCTTTTTTTTTCATATTATCCTTTCTCTAGCCCCGTTGAGCCTTCCTAACTATGCTTGATTATTTACCTATATTACAAGCCATTAGTCTCATTTGATTCTTGTCCTAAGCCTAGCTTGGGGGAGCGAGTATTAGTTTTGGTTTGGTTTGTATTGAATTGAAATGCTCTATTTGTGGTTTAGATGGATGTAAAATATGTTTAGTGAGCTTTGAAATTGAATTGAAAGTTTGAAAGAAAAAAAAAACAAAAAGAAAAAAAAATGAAAATGAAAGGATAAAGAAGTGAAAAAAAAGAGATGAGAATAAAGTAAAATAAAAAGGGTTATTATTGAATTTCTTGATGAATGGAAAAAGTGTTGGTTATATTTTTTGGAGTTTGTTGGTTGTTGCGTGGAGTTGTTGTGACTTTTCATGGTCATGTTTTCAGTTATATGATGCTCCCCCTCATTGGTTTTTCCACCACAATTCCCAAATTATTCTCCATACCTTTAACCTCAGCCCCATTACAACCCTTAAAAGTCCTCTTGATCATTATGTATTGTATTGTTGAGTATTAAGTGAGTCAAAAAGTCAAAGTTAAAGAGTACATGTTTCATCTAAGTCGACTTGATTAGGTTGAGTGTCATCATTTATCCTTTAAACACATGAGAGACTTGAGCGCGCATAACTATAGTGAGGTCTGCTAGGTTTGGTTAAATCCAGCTTGGGAGAGATGGTATGTGGTATGATTGGAGAGTTCGATTGCGATACATGACATGCTATGCGGCTTTGTTCGAGATTGTTTCGATTCTTGGTTTGTGTAGTGATTATATCTCTTGTGTTTTCAGTTGAGTCTATGGCCATATTGTAGTCCTTTATTGTAGGTTGTCTTTCTTTTCTAATGTCTATGTCTTATTGCTTGAGGACAAGCAAAGGTATAGCTTGGGGGAGTTTGATGATATGGTTTTATATAGATATTTAGGTGCATTTAGGTTGCATTTCTAGTTCATATTAGATCATTTAGGTGCATATTTGCATGATTTACTCAAGTTTTGCTCTACTACTCCCCGTTTGCATGTTTCGATGATTTTCAGGTTATTTTGATGCAAATTGATTATGATTATCTAAGATCAAGCCTTTTAATCATTGATGATGGAGATAGCTTGCACAAGGATCACAATGCATCCGTTTGGGACAATTTCGAGTTGGAATGAAGCAAAGAGTTAGTGAAAGAAGTGCCAAAACTGACACTTGTTCACCATTTTGATCATAACTTTTGATACAAAATTGATAATCAAGAAATTCCAGTTGGGTTGGAAACTATACTTAAAGATCTTTCCAATGATAGGTCACACGCCCCAAATAGACTTCTGGTTTGAGAGATACAGCCTTCGCAAGTTGACGCAAAGTAGCAGTTTTCTCGCCCGATAGGATCGGGCGGCTCAGCCCGATCGGGCCCGAGAACAAATTGACCTGGTGGCGTTCTAGAGTTTAAAAACAAGAGGAAAAGGATCTCGCCCGATTGGATCGGGCGTGTCCGCCCGATTGCATCGGGCGATGGTCATTTTGGGCGCTGATGCGTTTATTGAGCCCGATTTGATCGGGCTTGGTTGGCCCGATCGGGCTTCTCTCCGCGCGCGCTCATTTAATGATTTCGGGCCACTTAGTATAAATAGGAAAGTTAGAACATTTATTAAGGATCTTTGTTTTTATCTTGGTTTTAGCTCTTATTTCTCATAGTTTCTCTCAAGAACCCTAGCTTTTTACTACTCTTCATTGTGATTCAAGATTGAACCTTTGGATTATTCGCAAGTTTAATATAGTTCATTAATTTGGTAATCTTCTTCCTTGTTCTTTTCATTATTATTTGCTTCTCTATTATTGATTAGATTAGTTTCTTAGTTATTTGCAATAGTTCAAAGTATGGATTTTTATATGGAATTTGTTATTGTTTTCTCAAGTATGAGTGAGTAGTTTTATTTCTAGGATTGTGGGGATCTATGTATGCAATGAGGGATTGATAGATTAGTATAATTACCCTATATTTCAATTGTTTCCTGTGATTGAATCGTTCATGCTAGATTTATGAATTAGGCCTGATTTGTACTTCTATTATCGCAATATTGAATCTGCTTCGAGAGGAGAGATTTTGTATAGGCTTTCAATCATTAGGCATAGTGATCCTTGACCATGCGAGAGCGGCTAGGTGATCTTTGAGGGAGGTAATGTTCGAGAGAAATTACATGTGCCCTAGATAAATTGACTTATTGGGTGATTATTATTCGTCTCTGATTTCCCGAATTGTATGCATAGTGATCCATAATCCTAGTTCTTTATTAATTGATTATTATCTTCATATTTAGTTCTATCATTTGCCTATTAGTTTAGTCACACACCAATTTTCATCAGATTTAGTTAGTATAATATTAGAATTCAGATACAATAATATAACTTTCTCCCTGTGGATTCGATCCTGACTTCCCTGACTACTTGTTAGTGGACCTTAGGTTATTTTTGATTAGGTGATACGACTTTAGCCTGTCACTTTGCTGCAGAGCCCGCCCGAGCGTATCTTGAAGAGACCGACCCGTCAATGGCCGACAAGCTGAATGTTGCAGCCATGAGAGCTGCTCGACTGAAGGCTGAAATTGCAGCCAAGACCTTGAAGGTCCCCGCTCCCCCCAAGGTGAAAATCCGCCCTTTTTGTTGTTTCTGTTTTGGCCCGACCGGCTCTTTTATTTGCCGACGATATCTTCCCTGATGCAGGACCCTGCCAAGCCGAAGAGCAAAAAGAGGAAAGAGCGGTCATCCGACAAGGTGACTCAAACTGAGAAGGCTGTCGCTCGGTCCCAGGCTGAGCGGGAAAAGGCCGTCGCTCGGTCCAAGGCTGAGCGGGAAAAGGCCGTCGCTCGTGCAGAGGCCGAGCGGAGCGGGTCGGTGGAGGTCATCAGCCTCAGGGGTCCCCAGCAACAGACCGACGGGGGGGATATCTCCCTTCATTCTTCTGACTTCAGGCCGGTCGGGAGCCCCCAATATACTCCCTTGTCCCCATTCGAGGAGTTGCCCGGGGGTAGCTCGAGGGGGGCGGTAACGCCGACCGTTCCTTTCACGGGGCTGAGCCGGAAGGAAAAGGACAAGTGGTGGACGGCTGCCATTGATCACATTTATACTCCCGCCGACCGGGAGTATACTGAGATCACTCATGGTCCGAACGAGACCAACGAGCTGTTTCGCTCCTGGCTCGACATAAGCGCCTTTGCCTTTTGATTTTGCTCTCTGATTCTGCTCCGATTCTGCTTTCATCTCGCTTTGTTCTTCTTTGTTTCAGTTCTCTGCCCGGATGGCGAACGTTGCTCAAAATAGGGTGAGCTTGGCCGAGGAAGTTGCCGTCCTCAAAGAAAAGGCCAAAAAACATTTTGATGAGGTTTATCCGGCAAAGGAGGATAAGCGCATTGCCGAGTCCAAACTCGAGGATGCATTGGCCGCCATCAAGAAAGATCAGGAGACCTTTGCCTCCGAGCGGGCGAAGTTGGAGAAGGAGACGGCCGACCTCACGCTCGGCAGCGACTTAGCTCGAACTGCTCGGGATGATGCCCTCGCCAAGCAGGCAACGGCCGAGCTGAAGGTGGCGGAGCTCGAGGCTAAGCTGGTTGAGCTTGAGGGCCAAGTGAAGACGGAGGCGCAATGGTTCTCCGAGTGGGAGAAGGCGATCTTTGCCGAGGCGTATGCCAACGAGGTCGGCGGCGTCGCTCATAAAATGGGGGAGGACGAAGCCCTCGACCGACCGAAGAAGGTCTTGGCCACGTCTCATCCCGATTTGGTGCGGGCCGAGGCCAGTCGGGTTATCGGGGAGTCGGTCGGCCGATAACGCTAAGATTCTAGCTGAGGGGACTAGTTCCGATGAGGATGAGGAGGACGAGGGTCGTGTGGACGTTAACGTTGTTGATGGCGATGACGTCGACGATGATGTTGATGTGGCCGAGGAAGTCGGTCCTGGGGAGGAGCTAGTCGGCGACAACACTGAAGCAAATGCCGAGAATGTGACTGATGCTCCTCCTCCCCCTAGCTCTTAGAGGGCTCTTTGTGCTTAGCTTTTGTAACTCTTCCTCCTCTGTATTGTCCGTCCTTATTTAATGAAACTTGGTCATTTTGTCTCTTTCATTTGTTGATTGCAATATTGCCCATCTTTTTAATTCCGTCTGACTTGCTGTAAAAACGCTGATCAGTTTATGATTCCTAAGAGGAATGCCAACTTATTTTGACTGGTTAAGTATGAATTGGACTGGTTACTCAAATTGCCGACCAACACTACTTTTCCGCTAAAAATTCAACCTGTTCTGACTGTAAGTCTAAATTAACAAAGTGCTAACCAGCTAAGCTATTACAATGTATTTTGGCTCGGTTAAGTCTCGAATTAAGAAAGTGCCGACCGGCTAAGCTATTACAATGTATTTTGACCGGTTAAGTCCGAATTAACAAAGTGCCGACCGGCTAAGCTATTACAATGTATTTTGACCGGTTAAGTCTCGAATTAACAAAGTGCCGACCGGCTAAGCTATTACAATGTATGCCCCTATTGCAAGCAACGAAACTTTACACATAGTATTTCTTAAGGTTGTCGCCATTCCGGGGGTCGGGCAAGGGGGATGCCTTCGGGGGGACTCTAGTCGGAATGTCCCCTGGTTTGATGACCTCTGTGACCTTGTATGGGCCATCCCGAGTTTGGTCCCAACTTTCCTTTCAAGTGTGCAAGCCCCGTGGCCTCGACTTTTCGAACGACCCAGTTGCCAAGCTGAATTGGGCGAGTTCTCACTCGACGATTAAACATCCGAGTGACTTTTTATTTGTATTGGATGGATCTCGGCGGGCGTTGCCCCTCGTTTACAGCGGGCAAAGAGTCTAGGGCGACCGACTTTTCTTCCTCGTTCCTTTCGAACTCGTAGAATGTCATTCGTGGAGATGGGATGCCAATCTCTACTGGTAAGACCGCCTCGCCGCCGTACACAAGGCCGAACGGTGAGTGACCCGTTGCTTCTTTGGCCGTAGTTACGGCCGACCGGAGGACCCCGGGTAGGTCATCTACCCATGCTCCTTTGGTGCCTCCAAGGACTTCTTGATTCCCTTGAGCACTATCTTATTGGCCGATTCGGCTTGCCCGTTTGTTTGCGGTCGGGAGGCTGCCGAGAATTTAGTGTGTATTCCGAACCGAGCACAATAATCTCTAGTAGGGCCACTGTTGAATTGTCGCCCATTGTCGGAAATTAGGACTCTGGGGACTCCAAATCTGGTGATGATGTTCCTCCAAATGAACGCTTGGACTTGTTTATCCGTAATGGAGGAGAGTGGTTCGGCTTCGATCCATTTGGTGAAGTAGTCAATGGCGACTATTAGGAACCTTCTCTGTCCCGAGGCCGGGGAAATGGTCCGAGTAGGTCCATGCCCCACTTGTCGAATGGCAAGACTGCTTGAATTGTTGTTAGGGGGGTGGTCGGTGCTCGGGGAATGTCTGAATGGATCCGGCGGGACGGACATTTCTTCACCAGCTCTCCGGGCGTCGTTTTTAAGAGTGGGCCAATAGTATCCGGCTCGGAGAGCCTTTCCCCGCTATGGTTCTTCCTCCTTGATGACTCCCACGAGGCCCCTTGGTGGATTTCCCGAGGATGTAATTTCCTTCTTCATGGGTGACACATTTAAGCAGGGGATGGGTGAAGGACTTCTTGTTGAGTTAATCCTCATGCCATAGGAACCATCCAGTTTGTGTTTGATCCGATCGGCCTCCTTGCAATCCTCTCGGTAGTTTCCCGTCTCTCAAGTATCCGACTATCTCGTCCATCCATTCGATGTCCGACTCAATACAAGCGCTCGCTTGGCGTTGATCTTTGGGTTGCCGAAGGACTTCCCACATGATTGTTCGGGGAGCGAGACCCTTCTGCGCCGAACCGGCCATTCCGGCCAAGGCATCGCCTTGCGATTTTCCGACCGGGGTATATGGATGATGTTGAACCGAGATAGCCGCCCGATTATTTTCCGGGCCTTTGCCAAATACATTCTCATGTTGTCTTCTTTGGCCTCATATTCCCCAGATACCGACCCACTATCAATTGCGAGTCGGATTTAGCATTGATCACGGTTGCCCCGGCCAAGATGCATAACTCCAATCCGAGGATCAGGGCTTCATATTCCGCTTCATTGTTGGAGCTTAAGAACTCAAATTTAATTGCGTATTCCATCTTTTCTCCGACAGGGGTTTGATGACCAGCCCCGCTCCACAACCTCTTGGTAGACGAGCCGTCCACTTGCAGCTCCCGGCTATCTTGCTTGGCCGATTGGGGGTCCGGATGTGCATTACGTTATGAAATCGGCCCAAGGCCCGGGCTTTGATCGCCCTCCTGGGTTCATATTCTAACCCAAAATCAGCCAGCTGATCCGCCCAATCGGACATCCGACTAGAGTGGTTCCTGCTTTCAATGAGCTTTCTGAGCGGCTGGCTCGTGAGGACCTTAATAGGATGGGCCCGGAAGTAGGGCTTTAGCTTCCGACTAGCCATTACTAGGGCAAAAACCATTTTCTCCACTTCGCTATACTTGGCCTCCGCTCCTCGAAAGGCGTGGCTTATGAAGTAGACTCGGGTGTTGCTTTTCTTCTCTTTTCGGCTATCAAAAACGGCGAGCGCGTATTCGAGATAGCCAAATAAATGAACAATGTCTCCCCGGCAAGGGGAGATTAGTTTAGGGCGGGTAAGAAGATGTTCTTTTAGAGAGGTGAAGGCTTGCTCGGCTTCATCGTCCCAAGTAAACTCCCTTCTCTTTAGGGTCTTGAAGAAGTGTAAGCTCTTATCCGCTGAGCGGGATAGGAAGCGACCGAGGGCGGCCAGGCAGCGGTCAGGCGTTGTACTTCTCTCACATTCCTCGGGGACTTCATTTCTATTACAACTTGGATCTTGCCGGGATTGGCTTCGATCCCCCTTTCATCAACCAGGAATCCGAGGCGCCTTTTACTCCGAAGACACACTTCTTCGGATTTAACATCATGCGGAAGCGCCTCAATGTTCCGAGGGTTTCTCTTAAATCTGAGGGGTGACGGCTGTGTGCTTTGCTTTTAACAATCATGTCGTCAACATATACCTCTATATTCCGACCAAGTTGGTCCTTGAAGATTTTGTTGACGGTGCGCGCCGATATGTTGCCCCCGCATTTTCGGCCGAAGGGCATCATCTTATAGCAATATACCCCCTGGTTGGTGATGAACGCGGTATGGACTCGGTCCTGTTCAGCCATCGGGATTTGATGATACCCCGCGTTTGCGTCCATGAAGCTTAGAAGGGCGTGACCCGCAGTTGAGTCGACCAGCCTATCAATTTTGGGCAGAGGGTGGTTATCTTTGGGACAGGCCTTATTTAGGTCAGTGAAATCCACGCACATTCTCCAAGCCCCACTCGGCTTCTTGACCAGGACCACGTTGGCCAGCCATTCTGAGTATTGGCATTCTTCAATGAATCCCGCTTCGAGCAATTTCTTGACTTCTGCTGCTGCTGCGGCGTTTCTTTCGGGGCCTTGATGCCTCAGCTTTTGCTTGACCGGCTTGAACCCCTCTTTGATGTTAAGCTCGTGGCACATCACATTTGGGTCGAGTCCGGGCATTTCACCGGCTTCGTAGGCAAATACGTCTCTGTATTCTGTCAGAACTTGAATGATCTCGCTTCTTGTCTGAGGGTCCATGGCTTTGCCTACTCTCAGAGTCCGACCATGCTCCTCATCAATGGTGACTTCTTCGTCCTCCTCGGCTGGCTGAGGGCGTTCGTATTGCTTGGGGTTTTCGGTAACGTAAACCCCGAGACCATTTGACGGCTGATCATCTTCTCGCTTTCTTTTCTTCGAGTCCTCTTGGACGTCGCTTTTACTTTTCAAGCTGTTCACATAGCATTCCCTAGCTGCCTGCTGATCCTCTTGGACCTTTCCGACTCTACCTTCGTCGGTCTCAAACTGCATAAGGAGCTGATAAATGGAAATTTCGGCTTTGATCTTGTTCAGAGTTGGTCTTCCCATTATGATGCTGTATGGCAGAGGGATGTCTACCACTAGGAAATCAATCGGTAGGCTTCTTCCTTTGCCCTTCTCCCCAATCCGAGTAGGCAACTTTATAGATCCGACAGGGGTGTACCGAGTTTCCCCGAGCCTATGAGTGGGCGATTGAGTGGGGTTACATCCCTTTCGGTGTATTTCGGCTTCCCGAGGCGGTCCAGGCGTGATTATATCGGGCGAGGATCCGCTATCCACCAGGACCCGTCGACTACGGTGTTGGCCACTTTGAGCTCGATGACTAAGGGATCATCGTGGGGGCGTGTGTAGTGGCCGACCGGGATTCCCCGAATGTCATTGTGGGGCGGTCGGGTCGGCTGTTGGTTGACGTCGAGTACCCGATGCTTTAGATTTTGGAGGTGGGCTTTGCGTGATCGGCCGGGTTAGGCCTCCCGACGCGAAGCCACCTCGCTATGACTCCGATGAATCCCTCCGTGTCTCCGCTGTTGGACCGACCGACCTTTTGCTTGCCCTTCTCTTCACTAGAATGCTTGAGGTATCGGTTCAGCTTTCCCTGATCAGCAAGGTTGTTAAGGGATTTCTTGAGTTCCCTACAATCCTTAGTGGTGTGCCCGCATTCTTTGTGATATTCACACCAGAGGCTCTTATCTCTTCGAGCAGCTGATGTTTTGATGGGAGGTGGGCGAGGTAGAGTGACTTTGTCTTTTATGTCCAAGTATATCTCTCTCCTTTTTTCTTGAACCGGGGTCGATGCCATGGTCGTTGAATCCGTCCGACCGACCCCCGTCTTCTCGCCGCTTCGACTAATCCCTGGGATTTCCTTCATCTTTCCTCTTTTTGCTCCCATCGTCTGAGTGACGGCACATGTCGGTTGCTTGGATGAATCTTTGAGCCCGAGTCATTGCCTTAGAGAAGGTTTTGACTTCGTTTTCGGCCAGGGACCACCTTAGCCGACCAGGCTGGAGTCCAGACATTAGGGCAGCGAATGCTACCGCATCCTGCAGATCCGAAATTTTCAATGACTCCTCATTGAATCTTTTAATATAGTAGGCCAGGCTTTCATTCTTCTCCTGCCTGATCCCCATCAAGTGGAGACTTGTTTTCTTTTGTCTTTTTCCCGCAACAAACTGGTGACTGAATAGGTATTCGAGGATCGAGAAATCGGTTATGATCCCCGCCATAAGCTCCTGGAACCAACTTAGGGCCAGACCTTTGAGTGTTGTTGGAAAGAAGCGGCACCATGTGGCTTCACATCCGGTCTGAACGCTCATTTGGGCTTTATATGTAGCCATGTGGTCATCCGGGTCAGTTAGGCCCGTGAATGGCTCAACATAGGGGGTCTTGACTTTTCCCGGGTTGGGGGCCTTGAGTATGGCCTGGCTGAATGGGACCATGAACTTGAGTGCCCCGCTGTTGATCCGAATGGGGTTAGACTGAGCAGAATCACTATGGCCCTCGCGCTGGGCGGCCTTTTTGTTTAATATGTGCCTCGCATCATAACCCTTGCTGAGGCGCTTCTCGTTGAGGAAGTGTCGGGCATCGTTTTGCTTGTGACCCGCGTTGCCCCGAGGGGATTTGGATATGTGAGTCTCTTCAGTGGCTCTAACTGATCTTCCCTTAGATTCGCGTCGGTCACCTTCCCCCTGCTTTGATTGGTGCTGACCAGGCTGACTGTATTCTCTTGCCCCTGATGGATGCCGGCTAGGCTGACCATGGTTATCCGCCCGAAGTGAAGGGACCAGGGCTTGGTCTTTCGAGGAGCGAAGGGGCGTCCTTCTGCTGCGAGTTGGCCAGCATATCTGTCAAGCTCAGTTGCAAGGTTTCTTTGGCGAGCGGCTATCATGTTTATATCCGCCGTGGTTATAGGTTGGGGGTCGACGACACTGTAGGCGACGGGGGGTCCCGCCTGTCTTCCATGGAATGCTCCTCTTCTTCATGATCAAGGGTTTGAACGGTCGGTGTTTTGGGCCGTTCAGACCTTCGGTGAAGAGATGGGGATGGACTCCTCTCGGACCTCTGAGCCTGTGCGGAGGGCTGGCGAGTGCGAGTGCGAGTGCTTTTGGCTGGGGCCATTGCAGAATTGATCTTACTAAGTGGTGGCGAAGCGACTTTGATTGTAACTTCCCCACAGACGGCGCCAAACTGTTTCTGTCCAGAAATTAAGGATTGTGATTGGTTGAGAAATGAGATGTGGGCCCCAAGAGCGATCGACTGAGCTCCGATATCCGTACGTCGGAATCCCGCAAAACAAGGTTAGAGTACCCGGGGTGTTTCGGGATCGCCCCTCCGACGCTCAAGTCGATGTGATTGAGGTAGAGAGAGAGTAAGTAGAGAGAGATGCTCTAGTTTGTTAGGTGAGAATTCAATACCTGTTCATTGATGAGGCAGTTGGTTTTTATAGTGTTGGGGATTTTCCAGACAGGAAACATTATTCAGATGGGCCTTTTTGGTAGCAATGGGCATGTTACCTTTTCAGGCAATGATTGCTTCACCTTTGGGAGGTTCCCAAATACTGGTGATTAGGTCAACTTTCAAGTGGGACCCACGGTTGCCACCTGTCCCATGCTTTAGCGGGCCCATGATTCTTTATTGGGTTGCTGATTAAATGAGCCCAAACAAAAGACAATCAATTTTTTTTCCCTATTGTAGGATATATTAATGTTTATCAAATTTAATGATAGATATTTGAGTAATGATTGTTAAAATGACTGAATTTCTAAGTTAAATTAGAAATAGCCAATTGGTTCTTGTCAAAAAAAAAAAAAAAAAAAAAAGAAATAGCCAATTGGTTAAAGATTTAATTAAATAGAGCAATATATTACCACACAATTTTGAAAGAAATTTGGCATGTGCTTGTGTCTCCTATTTTCATTATGCACTTTGGGGTCTATTGATATGTTAAAATATTTAAGGTTGATTTTGATCAACTGATTGTAAATGAAAACTCGACATGTAGTGCTTACTTCAGTCCATAAAGTGCAAAATGGAAATGAATGGTCAAAAATCAACATCCGCACCCGCACTAAGCAAGTTGGAGTTTTCTACCTTGGGCTTCTCATATCGCCGCCAGCGGGCTAAAGAAAAGGCCACAAAATAACTGGACAAGCTATAAAAAAAAAAATTAAAAAAAAAAAAAAAAAAAAAGAGAGGGGATATATAGTATATGTCAATCACAAAATATTTAATTAGACGGATATATATTAATTTATTATTTATCTATCGGGTATATTTTATGCCTTAAACAGATCACCTATATAATAAAAGTATTTCATTTAAGATAAAAAAAGAAGTTATATATCAGACATAGGTAATTTTTTACCCTAAATGGTTTGATTTTACTTATATAGAAGTGAATCAGTAATCGATTTAAAGTTGAAAGTTACCCTTACTCTTTGAAAGTTACCCCAATTTTACTTGAAAAGTGATCCATTTTGACTTAAATGTGACCCATTTTGGCTAAAAGTGAACTGGTTTGACAATAAATTATTGTATACTTGGTGCACAAAAATTTAATCGATGTCATAGTCATAGACTCGCTTTGTTAAAATATCAAATTAAGTGCTTGTTTGGTTCAGGAATGGAATTAGATAAAGAATGAGAATGGTAATAAAATGTGTTACTTTTATCTGATGTTTTGTTCAAGCCATACAATGGAAAGGGAATGGTAATCATTACTAGGCATAAATGGATTATGTTATTTGAGGAGTAGAGGAGGTAACAAACTAGGGGAGTCTATTACCAACAAAATTTTCAGGGTTGCCCAATATATTTTTAAAGGTAAGAAGAAATTCTTTGAGTTGCCCTCGCACAGGGCCCTCACCCAGAGACCCATTACAAGCCAAACACCCCCAATCCCCCTCCCCCCTTAAATCCCAACCCCATTACAAGCCAAACACCCCTAATCTCCCTCCCCCCCTTAAATCCCAAGCTAATGCTTGGGATAGGAATTGAACCCTAAACTTTACTAGAGAAGATGGGAGAACTCACCACTTGAGCCAACCTCAATTCCTTAGGGTTCCCAATATGCTCGTTTAGTTACCCTAGCCTCTACATATATTTTATAATACCTTTTTTATAAATGTTATAAGAGTTTATGACATAGTTGCAACAGTGAAACTGAAAAAAAAAAAAATCATCACCTTTACAATGAATCACGTAGAAGAAAAACAGGATATAAGAAAACAAGCAAAGAGGATAACTGAATTTCATTCTTGTAACAATAAAAGATATATATGGAATGATAATCAAATAAATAGCTTCATTCTAGTATATTTAGAAGAAAAAATACAACTAAATTAATAATTTCCAAAAAAAATCATGTATGACACTGCATTAAGGTCAATCTCATTCCATTCTAACTAAAGAGCACTTCTACCATCATTACATCCAATTTTGTGTAAACAACTCGAATCTACCAAAAAAAACCATTCAAAATTCCATGAACATAGAGTTATAGAGACTAACATAGAGTTATAGAGACTAAGAGACAATCATTAGCGTGGACACTGAAATCATTTCTCTGTACCTATAAAAACCAAGCTCACAAGTCACAAGTTACAGCATCCTCAAGTTCTCTGCTTCTGTCTCTTCACAACTTGCTCACTTCTGGTCGACACATCGCTACTGATCTTTGCAATTTCTTTGTCCCCATTAGCACTCACACCCTCGGTTTTCTGTGGCAACTTTCGCTTTCTACCTTTCAGCTTTTTCCGATTGAGCACACTAAACCATATTCAGGAAAGCACGTTGGTGGAATGAACAAAGGTTAAAAACAAAGAACAACCAATTCCGCTAAATAAACTCCCCAACAAAATCAATAGACTCCAGAGTAGGAGTACTTTTAAGAAGAGATGAATTATACATCACTCCAATTGAAAAGAAGTAAAAGCATCACTTATTAGGCAACCAAAGAGTTACCTGGTCTGGTTATCTGTGCTGAGTTTCCTTGTCAAACCATTTTGCGTAATGCTTGTGTAATACTGAATAAATGGGGAATTGTCATTGCACTTTTCACTCTGCACATTATTAATCCACCATCAAGACCAAATTACAATCACAAGGTTCAAGAGAGCATTCTGTAGATGGTGGAAACAGATTTATAACCTGAAGAAATGAATCTGCAGATGCTTGGTCTATTGGTGAAAATGAAACACCCTCTCTCTTTCTTTCGACAAAATCCATGTTCTTCTCCACCTTTGAGAAGAGAAAACAATGATATGAATGATGAGGCAATCAGCATGACTTTGAACACACATACTCACATCTTGAACAATAAGACCCAAAAAAAAAAGCAGTGTAGATCTGCTGTCAGGAAGACCACAGGTCTTACAAACTTAAACTAGTCTTAGTCAGAAGACAATTCAGCACCTCTGGCGCCCAACATGATGGCTGACAATCAAACGTCCAATATGATGAAGCTAGTAAAGCCAAACAAAACAACCGCTAGTAAAGCCAAACAAAGCAACTTCCGAAGCTCAATTAGCCATGTTATTTTTCTGTTAACTAGGGATCATGAAGACTTCTCGTCTATCTATCGGCAACAAGCAAATCGGACAGCAGAATATTACATAAAACACCAGGGTCCTGAACTGTGATTGATCCAATATATCCTTGTAGCATTATTGGCCATCGGCAATAAATTGATGCAAATTCATACATATGACTCAATATGAGTAATAAAAAGGCCAAATTCTACCCAAGATAATATAAGCATTATCAGCAATGATGGAGGCAGGTTTGCTCACAACCACCTTGTTATGAACTAAAAATACTTTGAGCCTCAAGCTTAATAAGAGGACATATGCATGTCTGAAAGTATGTGGTGGAAGAAGCACAAATTTCATTCCTGGATGACAACAAATTTATAGCTTCTTTTGCAACCAATATCAATTGTACACTGATTTACATGTGTTGTTCAATCATTACCTTAAGATCATCCCGATGCTTTTTCCTATTCAGGAGAGCATTTAGGGGATACTGACCTCCATACACCACAATATGATGCATAAAGAGACTATTTTCTATCTTTTTTTCTTGGCTTCATGCAAGAACACTTGCTAGAAATGAAAAGAAATGACAGCACATTCCTGAAATATGCTTGAAAATCAGCATTAGCAGGTTGAGAATTTTTCTTAATTCTCCATCGGCAGGTAGTAGACTCTCCCAGATAAGTACCTGTTTTACTCAATCCAAAGACAGTCTGCAAAGTTTAAACACCAGGACCTACAAACACAATGGTGTCAAGTGGTATCTTATACGTTTTAATCCTTCATTACCTAAACTCTATTACGAAAGGCCTGAAGCAAAGCCAACAAAAAACCGGCAAACAAAAGATGGATAAATTCCTTGCTGATCAACAACCAGGATACCTAGTAACTGCTGTCAAAACAGATGCAACGAAGCAAATGAAATACCTGATCAATTAGGCGGTGTACTGGTCGGCGCAGGCTTTCAATTGTGGATTTCTCATAAAATTGCTTCAAGCGGATGACAGGAAGAGTTGCAAGTTCAGGGAAAGATATATGGTGACTCCACTGAAGAAAATGTGCACAAAGCAACTCCACAGCAGCAAAAACACACTCTTCTTGAAAATCCCGTGACTTGAGCCAAAATTTGGGCAACTGCTCCATGACAGCCAAAAATCTTATGATTATCCTGATGATAAACATACTAGTCCAACAATGTAAACCTACTGCATGGATTCAACAGAGAAATGGTGCTACAATTACAATAAAAACAGAAGTGTACAAATTTCAGTCTTACATTTCTCATCAAGTTGGAGTACTAGGCAAATCAAGCACAAAGAGGTTGTATATTGTAGTAAATTAGTAATTGTAGAACCAAAAATAACCTCCACCTACTTCAAAGAGCTTCTTCATCCTTAACACCCCACCCACTGCCCCACCAAAAAAAAAAAAAAAACACCCAGCGCCAACTCCCTCTACTTTTAAGGTAAGGGCTTTGAAATGCATTGAAAATCCAAAGATCCAGCATAAACCACAGCCAACTTTATGCTCTACAATCTTCTGATTACTTAAAATTATTCGGTTTCGATATCTACCTTGAAAAATGCCACAGTCCATGACTTCAAAAACAAACACCCATCTAAATGAAAGTAGCAGCATGCTTAAAAGCAAAAACTACAAAGCGGTACATGAAAAGGTGGCGTAGACAAACTTTTTTGCCACAATAGACAACTCTCATAATAGATTTTCACATCAGAAGCAAGCAGACAGGATACGACCATGCCTTCTTTTGTTTTTGTACAGCAAGGTTCACCAAAGAATAAACATATAATCAGAAGTAGTAGAGGTGAATTTTTCTAAAATCCATACCTGTAACATAGTTGATAAGTTCACATCACCCTTTACTGGCTTTCCAACTTGCAGGACATGACAGCTTTCCAATATATCCAGTGCCAGTGAAGAGACAGGGATGAAGATTTCACTAGATGCAGAGAGTTGATTCAACCATTTTATGCATTTTACTTTCAAAGGCAGATATCTTGGACCAGCATAGAGTTGAGCTACTCCATTTATGACTTGGATGAGTGGATACAATAGGCCATGAAGATCATTATCTTTAATATTGACAGATACAAATTTAACCCAGAGATCAATGCCCAAAACATACTCCCAACTGCAAATCTTCTTAAGAGCTTCCTGCCAGACATTAATATTGAATTTTATTATTTCACCTTCAACAGAGGCTAACGCCAGATAAAATTAACAGCAGTGTGTTGGCTTCAATTCTAATATTCTCATTTTTCATGCTAGATCATGGTCTTAGGCACTAGTGACGGTAAGTAAAATATTTGCATAGTCTACGAACTACATGAAAGTTTTAAGCACTAATGACAGTAAGTGTACCACATACCTCCTTATTTTGCAAGCCCAACTTGAGGATCATGGCTAGTTTCTGAGCAGATGCCAAAGCCAATTTCACTGATTTCTGCAAATCTATAGAACACAACTCAACAAAAGATTTCTTAATGTATTCTATATGTTTTACACTCTTAGGGTCCACGACTTTGCAGTGTGAAATAATGGATTTATATGTTTTCTTCAAGCAAATATCATAGGAATTATGGCCAAAGAGAGAAGCCAAGTCATGCAAGACGAAAAAGGAGCATGATGAAAGAGTCCCTCCACCGGTTGCCCAAAGGTGAACAGCAACCTGCAGTGTGCATGAAGTAGTCAAGAAAGAATTATAATAAAGTTAGAGGTCCAAGCTATAAGAATACATATTCAACTCTAGATTCACAAATATGCTTTTAGCAGTGTCAACATTACACCACATTAGAAATGAAGATAGCTAAGTGAACAAAGTGCAAACAACAACCATAATTGCATTCATCAATTTCTTATCTATCACAAGACCCAAGAGGGGAGGAGAGAGGAGGAAAAAATGATGAGAATAAAGAGGCAGGTTTAAGAACTGAACACTTTGACTGGTTATATTTTATACATCATAAAGAATATGGCCAGGTGTAAGCAATCTTTATGATGTACATATATAGTGGACTGGAGAAACAACAACAATGATGACACCCCCATATGCAAAGCTTTGAGAGGTCTATACATATGCAAACTTACTCCTAAATCAATTGAGACTAGTATCGAGTTTGTTCCTAAAAAGCCGCAAAGAACTTCTCTGGTTCAGAAATTAGTAGGTTGACTAGTAAAAACAATCCAACACATAAAATATACTAAAGAAACAAATTCAGTAAACTATAATTACTATGCAAGCTGTAATCAGGTGAGGTCTTCAAGGCACTTAGACCAACCCAACTAAAAAAATAGGGAAGAAAAATCAACTATTTATTTTCATATTTCCAAATAATCAACAGAGTCAACACTTTCAAAGAAAAGATGTTGACACAGGAGAACTGCGAAAAATATTTTGGAGCACCAAAACTTAAAGGGGGGGAAAAGTTCTTGTTAAAACAAAGATACCTCAATGAGCTTCCTCTGCAAAGATGGAAATGCAGCAAATAATACCAATGAAACTCTCAGCCGACTCAAGGAGTAAGCCAAAATGTCGACATCAGTAAACTGATTCAGGAGGAACAAAGTACTAGTCAAGTATGACTTAACCATCGGCTTCACACTTTCCCTTTTTGAAGAATTTTTCAAATCTAGGATGTTCTGCTTCTTGCAGTTGGAGGATATTCCCAATAAGCCCCGAATAAGATTATCACCTTCAGAAAGCATAAACATAAGAATGCTGCAAAAGGTCTCCTTGCTTTGTATGATTGGAGAGGGGATGGATGATTTAGAATCAGTTGATTCAGTTCCATAGTGGCACGCCGCACGATAGGCGTTTAGAAGACGACGCATAACAGACAGATTTTGCTGCTCTTTAACGATCTGACACCAGCTCTTGACGGTAGAGGTACTTACCAATCTGACTGCATTTGGACTTGGGGTTATCCCAGTAGAAGACTGAGGATCATGATTACTTGTCTCATCTTCATCAGACTTGTTAACAAAGGAAATCACGTGTCATGGACAAAACATATAATATTGTTCAAGAAGGGTAAATAGTAGAGAGTGATAACAACAGAACAATTGAAACTTCCCAGAACACGCCATAATAACATCAGCTCAACTCACCATGTCCTCGTTGTCCAGTAATTCAAGACCTTTAATGCGTTCTTGCAAAAAAATCGCAAAGTGAGGATCCTGAGTAAGTCCCACCAAGTAAAAGAAAAACAAAATTGAGTCAATAAGTGCACCAAGAAAGAGGAAGTATATGTCCATATCAGCAACAAGAAGTTAATATACACATATATAGATACATAATTACCAGCAAAATTGAAATATAATAACTAAAACCCACAGAGAGCACAATTCAAAGAACACCATATTTGTAAAGAAGGATTTCACCATAATGATCAGGCCTAAGTAAACAAGACAATAAGTATCTATAGTACCCTAGAGTAACAACGGAAGCCTAGTAACAAGACTGCTCTAGTACCAGATCAGATTAGTATCATTTTCATTTCCTGAGACAGGTTTCTACAGCAAGAATACCAGAACACCTATGCAGCTACATCAAATTTATGCATCTTTGTAACATATCAAGTTTCAAAAGTGAAAGCCTGATACAAGTCTCCAATCATCTATGTAATGTTTATTTCATGAGGCAAACTCTTTTTCTTTTTTGGAGGGGCCATGAGGCAAACTTAAAGCTATTATTTAAATAATAAATTATGACAACCAGGACATAGATTTGATCAATGAATTCACTTGCTCAGAAACCAACAAGCTATCTCAGAAACCAATTCTCCCAAAAAAGCCTCCTTTATATATATATATATTAGATTTCAAACTATTCTCATGACAAACAAAACTGATTAAGGACAATATTTTAGCAGATATCCATTCACAAATTCACACTCTCATTCTCACTCCTCTATCCCCATAAACTCCCACGTCCACTGGCCAGCACACAGCATTATAGGGATAGGAAACCTACCCAAGTATATGCCCAAAGAAACATATACATATCATGCGCACAAATTATTCTCATCTCTTGGTTTTGCTACCCTCACTAAAAAGCATCCCGTAATTTATCCTATCAAGCAAATCTATCGGTCTAGAAAAGTGAATCCAGATTAACACTATCACCAGTCACCACTCCATAGAGAAAACAAAGAGAGTCATGTAGTATATGAAGAGCATTAACCCTTGAGTTAATGCACACTATTTTAAATTCTCTTTCTCTTTAAGAAATACTTCTTTGATCTTTAGAAGGGATTTTAAAAAGAGGGCGGGAGAAAAATTAGCACCAATAAGCTTCCAGAATATGTTGCTCTCCCAAATAAAATTACCTTAAGCTTTAAAGCCTCCACCCTCTTCTTCTTCTCCAAAAGCTCCGATAAAATTATTTGGTTCTGAACAGATAATTCGCTGCCTTGGCTAGCATCTGCAAACAAACAAGCTGGCCTATGATAAAATAACCAAGTTCACAAAACAGCCAACCAGGTAATGGATGAGAATTGAAATGTACAGAAAATTTTATTTTCTCACCTTTTGAATGAAGCTCAGAATCACTCCCACCAACATATGAGCAGCTTGAGTCCTGTTCAAATTTATAGTGAATATCAAAAATAAAGACAAGGCTGAAATGTATAGCTACGGAAAAGCATGGTAAATCCAGAACCTCAGAAAGAAATCCGTCACTGTCTGAACCATCTTCAAACATATCATCCTCTTCTTCGCTTGAGAATATATCAAGAGAAGCATCCACTATATCTTCAATCACTGGCTCCCTAATAGCATTACTATGAAGTACTTGTCAACAAATACAAGATGCAACCAAATGATTGAAAAATTTATGAAACGTTTTTCTTGCAGATGTTATAATGATATAATCCATACAATAAATCTCATACATATTTATGATGTAGCAAAGTCAACCGTAACTTTTTTGAAAATTGGCATGCTCAGGTGCCAAAAGATTAAAGAAAGTGTTGGTGTTCGCACCTAAATAAGGAACAAGAGTAAAGGAATTTGCAAGTACACATCAGAATATCAGAATAAATAACTTAACTACCCACCTGATGACCCCCCACCCCAATCATCATCGACACATATGCGCGCACACACACACACGCACACGCACGCGCACACACACAAGCAGAAATGCACAAATCTGAACATGCACATATAGGCATGAAAACCACTACAGTCAAAAGAGTTAAAATTCGGAACGTAACATTTTGTTTTATCCAAAAGATCCATTTCCTTTAGTTCAACATTATGATCCTGAAACAATGAATTGTGACCTTATAGGCATTTTCAATGCCACTATTGCGATACAGCCAGAATAAAAACTTCCTAGAAAAGGTCTGGTAGAAGAAGACTTTCAAGGTGACAACTATTCTAGTACGCAAGACAGACAAAGTTCAGCACGAAATGGCTATGTCCACACTCATGTGACATGTCCAGTGTATAAAAAAGCACGCCTCCTAGGCGCTGAAGAACAAGGTGTTCTGGGTCAAATGCTTTTTTTGTGCTTGGTAAAGCGATTTCAAAAAGACACACTTGAGGCGCAAAAGGCACACCAAGGCGCAAAAAGGCGCACCCAAGGCCATTATCAGATCTTTTTACATTAGATTTTTTAGATTTTCCTTTGTTGCGCCTAGACGCACTAGCATCCTTATCGGCTTAATGCGCCTTGAGCTTCATTATACGCTAAATATGTCTACTGGTACAAGGTCATATAACGTCATATATTGCCAGTTCTTAAACCAATTATACATCCCACTCACTTGTTTTATACTCCTCTATTTCTTTTCAATTGTAACACTTAGACTTCCACACCCTACAGCGCAAAACTCTTGACCATTAGTATATGTAATTATCTATTAGTAAATCATAAAAAGTTAATATTTTGAAAATATACATCAACATAGTTCGCTGTATAATTCGCTTTGTCAGTTCACAGTTTGCCCAAAATGAGCCAAAAATAGGCCAAAACTGACCATAATTCGCTTTTTATGGAACGCAATTCGCTGGGAGATTAGGGAATTATGTTACACTGACTGAGATAAATCCAACAATATCTTACATCTTAACATTTGTTTTTATATTTAATTGAAACAATCAAGGTCAAGCTTAGTATAGGAACAATCCAAAAAACTAAGTGTTACAATTAAATGAAAAGGAAGAAGTATATGACGTCCATAAATTTCTGGCTGCATAATGTATCCCTAAGCACATCTAACACAGAACACAAGCCCCCGACAATGCACACATCAACAAGCACAATGTTCATATCTTCTAACAGTGTTCAGTAGAGGTCAAAGCACCTAACTGACAGCAGAATCCAGTGACCATGCATGTCACTCGAAGGACCATAGGACTTCAAGATGAAGATAAATAAGTCAGCATGCTCCAAACTGAACAAAAATTACTTATAGTTGAACTAGTATATATCAGGGTCAGCAAAACAAATTAAACCTAAACAGCATATCAGTCAGTTGAGAGCTGCTTGTGAAAGGAGCATGTCAGAGGATCAATGAACAATTAAAAGACAACACCTTTTATTTTCTTTTGAATTATTTTTGGTTTCGCCTTTTTACCTTCCAGTGGATGTAGTATCACCTGCTTGATCTTTAAGACCGTCATTTGCACCCCCTAGAAGAGCAAATCATCCAGTAAGATACATAAAAGATTGAAAATCAACATTATTCTTCAATTTTACTTAAAAGAATCTATAAGAGTATAAATTCAATATGAAAATCAGAGAAATAATACTGCATTTTTCATACACACTCAAAGTCCTTGAAAAGAAATGTGCAAAACAAAAAATGCTCTCTCTCTCTCTCCGGGACAATAATCTAATATACTATTTTGAAATATACACTAACTTAGTTACTTTTGTGCTATTCTACTCGGACTATGGTACCCATGTCGGACACAGGTACTTGTCTAAGTGTGTGACTCATCTATTTAATGGAATTTTCCCATGAATTTGGCCCAAAATGAAGTGTCAAAGTATCCATATACCTATGTCAGAGTGTCAAGGATCCAACACGAGTACTTGATGTAAAATGAAAGTTTGAGTAACCTAGCTTTCGTGTAGTAATAGTGGAGTTGAGATGGAGTTTCCACACTTAGAGTAAGCAATGGTCTAATGGAGAGAGGAAATGCATGACACAAATCATTAAGAAAGGGTATTTTGATAAATATATTAGAAACCTTTAAATATGAGACAAACTATTGATTCTCATCTTGACCGGGTTGTCCACATTGGTTTTAGTCCAGGTCATATATGGATGATGAGTTATTCGGTTTTGGGTCTACCCGGTCAGTTCATAATTGCATCCATTGTCAATCACCTTATTACAAACGATTAATCAACATTAGTCACATTAATTTTTGTTGGGTCCGTTCAAGCCACCTTATGTTCGAGTCAAACTCAGGCCATATAATTTCGAGTATAAGACATGTTACTCGGATACCGGTGAATTTTGCTTGGTCTAACCAAATCCCACTATTCTCTCTTTCATATCTAACCCTCATGCCCTAAACACACAAGTAAGACTTATATTAAGTTGAATTCTAAATCCGGGTAATTGATTATCCAGTGCAATGTACCCAACAAAAATGCTCCCCTCAACAAGTTATAGTAACAATTCAAAGAATAAGCTTGTTTCACACCCAGTTCCACACTAAATTTGCACACAATTTCAATAACAAAGCTAATCAACTCATAAAATTATTGTAATTCTACCAAAAAAGTCCAAAAAAAAAAAAAGAACAAATTTAAAAAATTGAATTTAACAACATACTAGAAGTTTTTTTCTTCTTAAACATGGACTTTGAATTCAACTTCCTTTTCTGTTTCATAACAGATTGTAAGTTCTTCTT
Organism: Beta lomatogona; assembly: GCA_947646795.1. Lineage (NCBI taxonomy): Eukaryota > Viridiplantae > Streptophyta > Magnoliopsida > Caryophyllales > Amaranthaceae > Beta > Beta lomatogona. The sequence continues at coordinate 616,325 of CANSNZ010000580.1, read as the reverse complement.
AGCAAATTTCCTCGCTTTCTTTCCCAGTTTCCCCATTATTTCAGCAGCTATATTCAATAAAAAAAACTGCAGCAGCAGAAATAAACAACAGTGTTCGAGAAAAAGATGGTACATTTAGAATCCGCCATTAAAGGGGTAAAAATTGAAGGAAAGAGGAGAGAGAAAATGAAGAGATGAACTTACCAACGACTGTGCATACGACCCAAGGTGACGGCGGAGGTAGGGAGAACGGAGAAGTGATGTGCTCTATGTGTCTTTCTTCTTCTTCTTTCTTTAGATTACTTCGAAAAAACTTACTAATACAAGAGCTGACTATATCGGAAAATTAACTAATATCATACAAAAACTGACTATATAGAAAGTTATTATATTATACAAAAACTGATTTATATCAAATGAAAATTGACTATGTCATATGATTTCCGGTGCACAATAAATTATTGTGAATCCATTCAAGTTTATTATTTTTATCAAGATAAGGGAAGTTCTTAAAGGATTGTTATTTGTCACCCTCGTTTACTTAGCATCACTCTAAAAAAATTAAAACGTAAAGCACTATAATACTTTTATGTAATATTTGGTTTAACTAAATTTTTCTTAACTTGTTTTCTTTTTTTGAAAGTATTTCGAATTTTATGAATCGATGGAACTTTTTATTAATTTACCATGAACTTTTAGGAGAGATGATATATAAATGATGTGTGCCCACAATCATTCAAGTGTTGGAGCCTGATGACTTGATATTGTTGTTAACAACATATCTGTTGAAATTACACGTTCAGCAAGTCTAACACGAAGAGAATAGTCTAAAAAAAGGGTTTTGCTAAATAACGCCCTGTTTTTTCCTAGGTACGCCCTGTATTTTATATATCGGATTTTTCACCAAATACCCCCGACAAATCACGAAATTCACCATATACCCTCAGTGTTTCAGATATTCACCATATACCCCTGAGTTTTCAAAATGGTGCACTATCTACCCTTTTTCTAACGGACGTTAAGTCGCCGTTAGCTTTATTTACGATATTGCTATTATTAACCCATAATCCATAACCCTAAAATCTAAACCCTAACCCTAAAACCTAAAACCTAAACCCTAATCCACCCTCCCCTCCCCCCCTCCCTCCCCCTCCACCGCCCCTACCCCCTCCACCCTCCGCCCCCTCACCCCCACCTCCACCCTCCCTCCTCCACCGCCCCCGACTCCTCACCCCCTCCGCCCGCCATTCCCCCCACCCCTCCCCGCGATTTCTCGAGCCCCCACCCAGGGAATCGTGCGAGGAAGATTAGAGGGTGGGAAGGCGTCTCTGCCGCAAAAATCGAGGAGGAAGGGTGGGGGGGGGGAGATCACGAGGGAGGGTTGGGGGCTCAAGAAATCGCGGTGGTGTGGGGATGGGCCGGCGGGGGAAGGGGGTGGGGAGCTGCTAGGGATGGCAATTGGGCGGGGCGGGTGCGGAGGATTGTACCTCCACAACCGCATCAAATTCCCATCTCCATCTCCGCCCCACCACCCGCATGGGTACCCACACCCGCGTCGTACCCACTTCATCCCCGCTACTACCACCCGCATGGGTACCCACACTCGCATCGTATCCGCGTCATACACACATATTTATATTTTTGCAAGATAAAACTATTAATAATATAAGTATATAAATAGAATATTAATAACAAATATGCGGGGCCGGGGGACGGGGAGGCTATAGCATAAAATCCATACTCGCTCCACCACCCATTGCGGGTACCATTTTAATCCCCATCCCCGCCAAACCTAGACCCATCCCAGCCCACTTAGGCGGGGATGGAGTGGGTCTCCTACTTAACCCGCCCCACCTGCCATCCCTATGAGCTGCAGCGGGGGAAGGGGGTGGGGAGGCTGCTGTGGAGGGGAGGGGGGGGGGGGTGGGGGCGCTCGGGGTGTAGGGGGGTGGAGGGGCTGGTGGAGGGGAGGGGAGGGGTGGGGGGTGGGTTAGGGTTTAGATTTTAGGGCTAGGGTTTAGATTTTAGGGTTAAGGGTTAATCATGGCAATATCGTAAATAAAGCTAACGACGACTTAACGTCTGTTAGAAAAAGGGTAGATGGTGCATAGTTTTGAAAACTCAAGGGTATATGGTGAATATCTGAAATATTGAGGGTATATGGTGAATTTCGTGATTTGTCGGGGGTATTTGGTGAAAAAATCGTTTATATATTTATACACCATATATTTCCTCCATTCCCCCCTTCCCTTTCTTTACTCCATTCCTCCTACCCCACCCTAACCATACATGACTCTTCACTTGCATCCTTCACCGCCACCCCACACAAAAACCAGCACCACCGCGGTCTACTGCCACCAGAGCCGCAGCCACACACCGCCCAAGAACAAGGAAAAGCAACTTGAAAACTTCACCAAAGCACATCTTCAAGAACACCCATATATTCCAAATTTGAAAACTTTAGAAACAAAAATTTAATTGAATAAAAGCAATTCAAACCAAAAATTTCACCAAAGTACATCTTTAAGAATTTTAGCAAGATCTGATGGCTTAATTCGACTGAAAACCATATGCACCTAAAATTTCCTTCCCAACCTATGGTTGGAGAAAATTTAAGACACCTGACCCTAGGTTAGGGCGTTTGCCATTTTCGCTCAACCATAGGTTCGGGCGGAAATTTCAGGCATCTGAGCTGATTTATGGGTTTTCTTTTCTTTTTTTAATTAGTTTATATTTTTATGAATTTGTTTTTATTGGGCATTGGTGTAGTTCTTTTTGGTTTTGTGATTTGGGTTTACTACTATGGAATTGGTAGAATTTGATCTGAGTTTTGCTTGATAGTAGTTGAGGGTTTGAATTTGATTTGGGGTGATCTAAGTTATTTTTGGATGGAGTTATGTTAGAATGCTGCATTTGATTTTTTTAGTCATTAGGAACTGTGCAGATTTGGATCCAAGTTAATTGAGCTTGTATTAGAAGCAAAGCTAATTGTGATTTTTAATCAATGGATTAGCAGAAGAGGATATTAGTTCTTTATTTTTTGTCTGACATTTTTTTATCATTGTTATTCTATGGTGGAAGATGGGAGGGGAGGAGAGAAAGCAGTAAAGGGGAGGAGGGGGAGAGAATTAGAGGGGAGGAGTAAAGGGAAAATGAATGGAATAAAAGGGGATTATGAGACCTTACTTATGGGGTGTATAAAATACATATTTAAAGCGTTAATAATAAAAAATGGGCGGGATTTAGCAACTCAGTGTGACACATCCTACTGTTATGACTATAGAGTTCTCCAAGAGGGTGCGCAACCCCTAAACTTGAAGGGTTTCAAAATCTACAAATCATTTTTTATATTAAACATATTGTCTTTTATCTCCCATTATTAAGGTGTTTTATTTCATAGGACGTTAATTTTAATATGATTTATTGTGTTATTATATTTTTTTTATGTTTATGAATTTTATAACAATCTTATTTTTATTATTATCACATGAGTTCTAAAAAACTAAGACGGTCTAATGAAGTATATGCGAATATATTTAGAGGTAAGACGAGAATCTCATAGGATTCCTAAATAAGAGTAAAATGTGAAATGATATCATATACTTCATGTTACCACCTCCTCCTACTACATATCCTCCAATATAATACTCCAGGTTTTTTTTAAAGTGATACTCAATGTTAAATTAATAAAGTATGAGAATATAGGACTAGTTAGGACAATGTTTAATTAATGAGTGATTATGGTACATAATCAATAAACTAATGGTGGAGTCGGCTTAACTCTACGATTTTGTTTGGTTAATGGTTATCTACCAACTTAGCCTTCAACCAAAGAGTCAAAGGTTTTAAAGTTAATTATTCAACCCCAAAAATTGACGTTGATGACTTTATGTCTACAATATACATAGTTGAGTCTGCGTCAACTAGTATTTAATTATTCACTCACTTTTCTAACAAGGTTTAGTTGGATTTGCTCACATAAAGCTTTAGTCTCTTGAACCTTTTAGAGATGGACAAATATTTAGATTCTCCTAGTGTTAATTTTGCTTTATTATATAGGTGTTTGAATTTGCTTCTTTTTTGTTAGTTTTTTTAACGCAACTAAGATTAAATGAAATTAATTATTATATAATAATTTTACTATGGTACAAGTAGTGTAATATGTACCGACCTATTCAACTTAAATTGAGAAATTTAAGAAAAATGATTACTATAAGTTTACGATCCTGATCGTCCAAAACATACAAAGGGTGATGATGAGTTCATGAACCTTGTTTGGGTGAATGAGGACATCATGTTCTCAAGGTTAGACGAGGGATGATTACCATCCTAATGCGGGTTGGCCAAGGGGAAAACGTTCTTTCGCAAGTTTTATGAACTTGCAACAATTACCTGATGCATTGATTGTTATTACGATATTGTCGCTCCATCTTTTCTCCTTAAACACTACTAGTACTCCTTCTGTTTCTTTTTAATTTACACATTTTCCTTTTTGGTCTATTCTTTTTAATCTATACACTGTTGTCTTTTCTATTATTGGTAACATGCCCCGTCTACTTTATCCTTTTTTTCCACCTATGTTATTCACTTTTTAATATTTTAACCCATTTTTTAGTTTATCTCTCTCACTTTTCAGTTTCCCTCTCATATTTTTGTATTTACTCATTGGTTCTCCCTGAAAGTGAAATGACTAAACTAAAAAGAAACGGAGGGAGTAATATTTATGGGACCATTGTTATTAATCATGGAGGAAGAATATCTAGAGAAGCATCGATTATAGAGATCCTCAAGAACATATTTTTATATATTGCGTATTTGCGGCATATGAATAGCTGACATTCACAATACTTCATCCTAGAGCTGATCAACTTAAGCCCGGTCCGGTTTTTGGGCGGGCTTGGGTAGTTTTTTGGCCCGGCCCAGTTTTTTTTTTGGTCGGGCTTTGGACAAGCCAAAAAAGACATTTTAGTCTAATTTTTTGGCCCGTCCCGTTTTAGCCCGAAAAAGCCCGCTCGGCCTGGCCCGAAATAACGGGCTTTGGGCACAATTTTTTGGCCCGCATTTGGACCCGGCCCGGCTAATTGGCATTTTTTTTTGGCCCGGTCTGGCCCGGCCCATGATCACCTCTACTTCATCCGTTCTGTTTTAAATGAAACATAGACAATTACCACCAGAATTTAGGAGAGAAGAGAGATACATACAAAGAAAAAGAGAGACCCATATAATGAAGAGAAAGATAAATGAGGAATCGTAAATACCAAATAAAGTAATATTTCATTTATTTTAAGACGATGTCTATATCTAATCGACGCCGTGTCGAAACAACAATGGTCAAGCAAGAGCGGCGCGACCACCAACGGCAGCAAAACACGTTACTTTCACACCATTATTTGGCGCTCAACAGATTCCCCCCCTTGCCTATCCCCTGCCCACTCGTTCGCTTTTTTTCCTTCAACACTTTTCTCTCTCTCTCATCACCTCGTTCATCTCTTCATATCAAGGACAAATTCCTATTTTTATTCCTAACACTTAGGTACTTACCATAAATATAGATTAGTAAGAAAGTTATAATATTTTTAAAGCAAACAAATTTTCCATTATCATGGAAAATAACAAAAGTAATTCTGCTGAAACTCATGTTTCATTCACAAACATCACTAATCTCAACTGCATCGATCTTTCCAGTCCAGATATTCACAATTCTGTCTCTCTCCTCAAACAGGTTTTTTTTTTTTTAATCAGAATTCAATATTATTCATTTTCTTTTGAATTTTTTCATAGAATCTTATTGTATTTTTTTTGTGGGTTGGATACAGTTGTAGTTTTTGAATGCTTTACTTGTTATGTTTCTTATTTTTTATGGCAAAATAGTTCCTTGTGAATTGTGATTGACACTTTTAAGGTTTTATTATCATTTGTTGTATTATGAGTTTGCGTAAAGCTAATTATAGGGAAAAAGTTGGTTTTTTTTTCAAGTAAGTGTGTTTTGCTATTTTGGGTTTAAATTTTGGTGGAAAGCATGTTTAGATTGTGGGGTTTTTGTATGCCAAAATAGTTCCTTGTGATTGGCACTTTGAGTTTTTTTATTTGTTTTAGTATGAGAGTTGCTTAAAGTTAATTGTAGGGAAAAATTAGGATTTTTATTTCTATTTTTAAAAAGTGTGATTTGCAGTTCTGTTAAGTTACACTTATATGTTGGGTTTTAAATTTGGTGGCAGGCATGTTTAGATTGTGGGTTTTTCTATGTAATAAACCATGGAATAAACCAGGATTTCATGGATGAAGTTTTTGCACAAAGCAAAAAGTTTTTTGATTTGCCAATGGATGAGAAAATGAAGCTTTTAAGAAATGAAAAGCATCGTGGATATACACCTATTCTTGATGAGCTTTTAGATCCTGAAAATCAAGTTCAAGGTGAGCTTTTTTCCTCAGTATTGATGATCAGATGACCCTTTATTGCATGTAGGTTGTCATGGTATATTATTCTAGTCATTACCTGCTGAAATTAGCTAGATGTAAAGTTTGATGGGGTTGTTGAGTTTTTAGGGGTATGAACAAGAATTATGTTGATTGGGTTTGATGGAGAGAGACTCTATTTAAGCTCAAGTATACGTGTCGGATACTTGACACTTCAAATGGAGATGGATTTTTGGACACTTAGATTTTGGTTGTAAAGGGGGAGGTTATTTTTTTTCTATGTAATATAACAAGTGTAGCTAAGGAAAGTAGTCCTGTACATGCGTCCCAATCATAAAATTTGGACATTGTGTTCCAGTGTTCATCTTCACCTTTAGACTCGGTCATTTCTGAGTAGGAGGATCTTAGTTTATGGAGATACTGAGGAATCAATTGCTTTATAAGTAGTCGCCCTTTTCTTTTTGTACAATTTAGGGGATGTATTGATTCTTTAGTATATTGCTGTGGGAGTTTACAGAGTTATGTTATATCTTGTATAAGGGTACTGGAAATTGGGAATCTGATGAATTTTCTTTGTAGTCTCTTATTATACTACTGAAGGCGATACTATGCATTAGCTAAATGTAATAGGTTTCTCAATGAGGGCATATGTGCAAGGATTTACCTTGTGGGGCTAATAGCACAGTGGCTTTTTGTTCTTTTAGATTTTGTACTTATTGTCAATTTTCTAGCTGTAGGAGATTACAAGGAGGGTTATTATATTGGTGTTGAACCTATGGATGATCCTGATGCTGAGAAACCGTTTTATGGACCGAATGTTTGGCCAGCTTCAGGTAACTTATTTGATTATATACTAGTATATATATGTTCTCCATGTGTTGCTCAATTAATTTCATATTATTGTCGAACTTGTGCAAAAACTTTTGCTTTCTAAATGAAATATGTTAAAATATAGCAGGTAGCATCTAGCATGTTGAATCATGAATGTTGATTTTTGTGGCTTCTCTCTGCTTACCAGATCTCCTGCCTGGTTGGAGGCAAACTATGGAGAAATATCATGACCAAGCAATGTAAGTATCAGATCATCAATCAGTTTTTTTGGCCGCTGTAGTTTATCTGTTTCTCTTCCTTTCCATGAAACTTCTGGCTCCAATTTATGAGCAAGTCGAATATGTGCTTTAGCTGTCACAAATGGCAATGCCTAAACGAGCCATGCCTTGTTAATCTTAGTAAGTTTTACTTTTCTTAACGCCAATTCTTTGTTCCAGAACAAGCATCCATCTTTGACCCTTTGGCACTCGTATATATGTGATTGTGATACTCTAAACTCCGAATTTGAGTATTAACTTATGAAATTTTGGTAAACAAGAATATCTTATGTTTTAGAGTCTAGTATGTGGTAGATTTTCATTTCTCAATATGGGGCAATATTGGGTAGTGATTATGCTCAATGCAACTTTCGGGTGATAATTAGTACCATTACTATTGGCTGCATTTGTCCTTCTCTGATGGCAGAGTGACATGGTTTTTTGTACTTGGAGGCATGGAATTATAACTCGCCCGTTTCGTTATAGAACGGCCATACTGTAACGGATTTTGGATTTGCCGTTCCGCCAAATCCCATTACGGAACGCCACAATAAAAATCACATGCTTCTCGCCGTGTTGTTCGTTCCGTAACGCGAACTCGTCACGTTAGAACATTTTTATCCCCGTTACATCCGTTCTTTTCGAACATTGGCCAAAAGTATTTATGAATTAATTATATAGCTGATGAAACATGATATTATGATAGATTTGATTATAGCATGTTGTAATAATGCTTCATAAACTAAAACAATGCAAATAAGATTACAACATCTTTATGTGAATTTTCTGAAAACATTCACGGCGCGTCGGTCGCTATCCGTTCCATTCATCCGCTACAAGCCGCTTCGGCGACAACATAAACATGACCGCGGTTGCTACTGCATCCGCAATTTATTTCCTTGCTTGGAGGGTATCTTTACGCTGAATCAACCTACCACAATCTGTATCTTCTCCTCCGGCTTCTGACTGTTTGGTTATACTCAAATATTCAAAGTGTTTTATAGATGATATCTGATTTACATGCAGGGAGGTAGCAAGAGGTGTCGCAAGGATTATAGCTCTTGCACTTGACCTAGAAGCTGATTTCTTTGATAAGCCAGAAATGTTGGGGAACCCTATCGCAACCTTACGATTGTTGCACTATGAAGGTGGAATTGTCCTCCAAAATTTCTTGGTGATAAATTCTTTATCAAAATATATTTGTCAGTCATCATGTTTATTTCTTGTCAGGTCAAGTTTCTGATCCATCAAAAGGGATATATGGAGCTGGTGCACATTCCGACTATGGTCTGATTACACTCTTGGCCACAGATGATGTAGTTGGTCTGCAAGTATGAATGGTGCTGAAATCCTTTAAGATAATCACCATCATATCTTGCTCAATGTAACTTTTTGATGATTTCTACCCTTTTTTTTTTTTTTTTTACCAATTGTAGATATGCAAGGATAAGGATGCCAAACCACAGATATGGGAAGATGTACCACCTGTAAAAGGGTAAGCTTATGTTCAACTCTATCTAAGACTTGAAAGAAATGGATAAGTGACTACAGGCAGAGTATCAACTTCTTATTATTAGAATACACTTTGTTTTTGATCAAGCACATTGTCCTTGGTTGTTCATAAACTGCTAAAGTTCTGAACGGCTCTATTGGTACATTTATATTTATTTAGTGTTTGGTATTGTGTTGTCAGCCATTTAACTTCTTATATTTCAGGGCGTTTATTGTGAATCTTGGTGACATGCTGGAGCGCTGGAGCAATTGTGTTTTCAAGTAAAGTTGCATTGTTTCTGTACTTTTACTTCAATTTCCTGCATAAGAATGCATGATGCAAATTAGATGGTCTCTGATTAAGTTTGTAATATGTCACAAAGTATTGTATAAAATCTTAAATAGGGAGATTAAACTGTTAGAAATTTTATGTCTTTATGACTAAATTCATCAAACTGAGTGGCATAAGAAAAAAGTGAAGGTTACATCTTACTGTCTCTGGCAAAAGTAAAGAGAATTTTCTTAAGAAATATATTCCTCATGTAATAAGTAAGAACAATGTTGCGTAAAACTTCATAGTCACATTTCTATGCTGGCAAAGAACATTCAATTTCCAGAACCTCCAAAAAACTTGAGAGAAATCTCTTGAATTAATTGTCGGTCATCAATTTTTGGTTGTTCCCTCTCTCGAACCTCTAAACTCTGAACTATTAACTTGTGCAAGTGGGAAGCTATAAGCTGAATAAATGGAGAGAGAGAGAGATATTACCTTTGCTTTATAGCAATAATTCAATATGCCTAGCTGCAAACACATACAAAGAATTGAAAGCACAAGTTAGATATACAATTCTATTCAGTTGAAGTGCTGACATTGCGGAGTTAGCATGACGACCAGCAGGGCTAACTGATTCTTCAACACCCAAAGATTATCTATGCTGAATATCGATCTCTCTTTTGATATTGAAATTCTGGCTTTGTACAGTGCGGTCATCTATAATATTCCGCCTTGAGTTGAGAGAACCTTAGCTTATAGCCTGCTCTAAACAGTGTGGCCTCTCACCCTTTTTTTCCCTACTTTTTCTATTTTATTTTATTTGGGGAAGGGGGTGAATGGCTTGAACTTGGGAAAATATGACTTGACTTAAGTTGGCAATAACGTTATCTAAGCATCCAAGAAGCTAGTTTTGGGCTATCTGGTAATTTGATTTTTGTACCTGTCCTGAATGGTGTTGCTGTACTTGATTGGGACATTGTTTGCATGCTATTCTTTTGAATATTATTTAGTACAGCAACCGATCACATCATCAACATGATGGAACCTGCTTTTGTTCATTTGGCCAACTGGTTAACTATGGTATGTTTGGACCTGCAGATCCACCTTGCACAGGGTCATGGGGAATGGTCAACACCGATACTCTGTAAGCCCCTTCATAATCCTCCCCCCCCCCAAAGGTTCTGATTTTGAAGAATGAAATTACTTTGAGTGTCCTAATAAGAATTAAGTGAAGAAGAATCAGTTTCAGTCTTGTTTATCTAGTTACATACTGGCTTTAACGGCCCGTTTGGTAAGAGGTTATAAATGGTGGGAATGGTAATGCATTATAGTGTAAATTTGTACTAGAAATCCAATGTCATTACCAATGGTAATGCTACCTCATCACAAGATATTCATTTTCTTCCTAAAATCTCATTACCATCCATTACCACTTAGGAAGGTGGTATTGGGTGGTAATGAAAATTTATAAAGGGAAACCCATGTTTTGTGATAAAGTTTCATTCCCATGGTCATGGACATGTGAAAATCTTTACAAATTTACACTAAATTTCATTACCATTACCACTATTTATAACCACTAACCAAACGGGCCGTAAGGGTCAGCTCTCTTCACGATATAAAAAATGAGTTATTTTTTTACTTCGAGTTCTTTTTCCTTTGTTCTTGTTGAAGACAGACATGGTTTCGGTGTTTAGAAATATTATAAGATTCAGACCTATTGAAGTATGCGTAAGGTATAGCAATGTCTTCTTTATTTTGGGTTGTGTAACTAGCTATTGAGGGAGCTACTGTTTTGTTTGTTTTCTCCACCAGCTAGTGGCTTGGTGCTGGATGAAAATGTGATATCTGACTATTATATGAGAACTGCACTTATATGTCAAATTTACTGTTGGAATGTCATTCAACTCAATGATATACTCCCTCCGTCGCAGTTGTATGTTAATGTATACCAAACAATGGTGTCCTGGTTCTAAGTTAAACATTCTGCTTTCGGCAAGTTTAACATTCAACGTTCAAAATCTTGGAACCACCTATTCTCAAAGAGAGTAGCTAAATAGCTGACTAGTTCTCCATCTTAGACCCTGTGTATTGAGATCAATGCTCCTACTAAACCCAAGTTGGGTTACATACACAGGGGCCATGTTGTCAATATAAAGGGTGTTCATTGAGAACTAGTAAGCCATTTATGTCTTTTTCGCCTCACATAGGGGTATATCTAAAGCCATAGCCCTCTTTGGCAAGAACTTCTGCACAAAATTCTCTCTTGTGCTACGCGCTCTATATGCCTAAGCGCGTTAGTGGGTTAACTTAAAAGATTTAAAAGATACAAATTTCTAGTTCTATCTTATCATTTTATGATGTGTAGCCTCTGGATTCCCCCAATTAATCTTCTTGTTTACGTGATGATACTGTTGTTCATTGATGCTCTTCTAGGAAGCAACCTTCAGTTTACATTACCATGTTCATTTTCTTGGATGCAGATTGCCTATTTCGTGGAGCCAAGCCATGAATGTCTTGTTGAGTGCTTGCCAACCTGCAAATCAGAATCTAACCCTCCCAAGTAAGTCTATCATTAGTCATCTCTTGCATGTGCATGATTTTTCATTTCACTAATTTACAGAACACCTACATAAGGTAATTATGAAGAGTTGTTACACACTTGTGTTCACTCTGTGAATGCCGATTAAATTATTGGTAAAGTCTTGTAGATGGTTATTAAAACCTGAAATCAAATCCCGTCTGTATATTACTTATCCTTGTGGCTCTCTCTACGCACTACTCACTATCTCCCACCCGACAGGTTTCCTCCAGTCCGATGTGATGCGTATCTGAGCCAGCGCTACAAGGATACGCATGCTGATCTGAGCACGTACGAGAAATCGTAATATTTAGGCGAATAATACAGGACAAACATGATAGATACATGGACCATCAAAGCGTCTTGTCTTATGGATCTATGCACATTCTAGCAAAGGTAGAAGATGGTAGGTTCATCAATGGAAAGTCTCAAGTACATATATCGTGATATGAAATATTCTTATTGTAGTTTCCTTCAATAATTATCATTTATTGTACCGCGTTAATTATGTTTATGATCCATTTGACTGTAATGGTACAAAACATTTCGGTTTATACTTTATAGTACTTTATATCAAAAGCTTTAGTTTTTTTGATACGAAAAAAATGCAGCAATGCTTGTATTAGGTCTTTTTTTTTGGGCACATCAGTTCAGCTTACTTTAATTCATCAATTTTTCTCTTACAATTTCAGTTCAACTCATTTAAGTTCAGCCGAGTCCAAAAGAATACGGTCTTAGTGTTTCCGGATCCATTGGTTGTTGGTCTGTCATGTCATGTTCATGGTTTATCATGAGTCATCTCTCATCTGTTCTTTCTAAATCTTGTGTCAACTGCTAAGTGCCAAGCATTATAGGAGTCGGGTCAACGATACAGGAGTATTTGTGTCCAAAATGACATTCTAACTTTCTAAGATACGTGTTTGATCAAGTGAGATTATAAATGTGTGTGAGCACATGAAAGTGCATGTACTTTTCTATCTTGAAACAAGAAGGAACTCACAAAATATATAGATAGAGGGGAAGAATCATTATCATGGAATTCAAGAAACTTGTAACACCCATCAATTAGAGGTGTTCAACGGGCCGGGTTTGGGCCGGGCCGGGCCTAACTTTGTCGGACCGGGCTGGGCTGGGCCCTATGCATAAATTAAACGGGCCGGGCTGGAACATGGTCCTTTAGGCCCGGCCCAGCCCGGCCCATTTAACTCATCTTCCTTCTTTTCTGCCCAAAATTCCTGATCATTATAATTTTCCAGTTTACTGTGGCAGCATTTCAACTATAATACACCCCTAATCAAAATGCATGTCTTATTAAATATAAAGATGTAAAAAAAGCTAAAGCAAATAAGGCCAAACATGAATTTTGACAACAGAGTGAATATCAGCTGTTATGTGTTCCATGAGAAACAACAAGCACGATGAAGTATCAATATCAAACAAATCATCTAGGAAGCAAGTGTCTAGAAACCTCTGGCACTAATTAATAACAAGTTCGACATGAGTCAGATAGGTTAACAAGAGGATTGATAAGAGTGAAATTCGTGAAACAACACCATTCACCACCACCACCAGAAAACAGAAATGCACATATAGTTACATAAGCTAAAGACATAACAAAACATCAAACTTGTTCCTCTAAAAAACACCCGGCTCGATCCGCGATCGCCCAAATCATCGACATCATAAACCACATCCTTGAGCTCCCGAATCCATAGTTGTGCTTCATGGGGAAGCTCCCGCCGCACCTCGCATCCAGGAGCACAACCCTGACAACAAAGAGTTCTTCTACAGTGTCAGAGATAATCTTTAAAGCTACTGCAGTGTCGAAATAATCTTTCAAAGTTATTTAGCAATCAATTAAGAAAAAAATTATTCAAGACTTCAGAGAAATTTACCTAATGGAAAAGGCTAGTATCATCATCCTCATCATCCTCTTCTTCATTTAAATCCACGTCACAAGAATATGGGTCAGACTCCAAGTCTACAGAAATACCATGCTCATCATGGCGCCAATCTTGGACACACACTAGTGCTTGCACGGTCTTTGGCTTCAATGAACTCCTAGTAGGAGATATAATTTTCCCTCCAAGGCTAAAAGCCGATTCCGAAGCTACTGTACTAACCGGAATTGTTAGTAGATCTCTTGCCATTTTTGAAAGCTCCGGAAATCGAATTGCATTTTGATGCCAAAATTCCAATACATCCAATTCTGAGTTCATGTCAAGTGCCTCATCCTCCAAATATACATCAAGTTGTGACTTTCCAATTTGCGTACTAATACTTCTTGGATTGTAGCTATTGTAATCCTCAAAATAGTTTTGGCCTAACCCACTACTAGGAGGAGAAGGAGCAACAATAGGAGAAGTAGATGATTGCAATTTATATTCGTTATACAAAGTTTTCAAAGTTGTTAAGATTTCTCCTACTTGTATCATACCATCCTCCTCACCAAACAACTTTACTAAACAATATTCCACAAACTTTATTTTAAATCTAGGGTCAAGAACGGCCGCACAAGATAGGATCACATTATACTCGGACCAATACTTGTCAAACTTCTCTAACATAGGTCCCACAGCATTAGATAGAAAAATATGTGGGCCATTGGCCGTCTCAATCAAGCAACGGTGAGCCATCCATGCCCCCTTGAAGTACAAATTGGAGGTCGGGGAATTTACAGCCGAAAACATACAAGTTACATCATAGAAAATATTTAAGAACCGGTGGAAAACAAACAATTTTTCCCATTCTGACTCTCGAGGCACATAATACTTGAAATTAGAGCTCACCGACCCCAAATGAATAAACACATCCTTGTAATAGAGTATGTTATCAAGCATCTTAAAAGTGGAATTCCAACGAACTTTCATATCCAAATTAAGTTTCCTCTTAACATCCAAATCAAAGTTCTTTTGAGCAGTGTCATAAAATTCTGTACTTCTCGATGAAGATCTTGTGACCATTTTCACTAAGTTCCTAATGCTCTCTAAGATGCTTGCAATAACATCCAAACCAGATTGAACAATCAAGTTAATAATGTGCACTAATATGCAGAAAAGATCCATCACTAAACAACAATCCCCTTAATAAAAGGCGAGTTTTCAAATGACTAATCATTGTATCGTTATAAGTAGCATTATCCACTGTCACACTTAACACTTTGTGCTCTATTTTCCATTGAATTAAAAACATGAAAATCTCCTCAGAAATGCTTTGTCCATCATAGGGGGGTGATAGGCCTCTAAACCTAAGAATCAACTTGTGTAATTTCCAATTACAATCAACAAAGTGAGCTGTAATGCAAATATAATGTTGCCAAGTATGTGATGACCTCCAATTGTCAGTAGTAAAGGAAATTCGGCCAGGAGCATTCACTAACATATTTTTTACTTTCTCCCTATCACAGTAATACAATGAAAAAAGATCTCTAGTGATGGTAGCTCGACTACATGTCTTAAAATGGGGAGTTGCTTTAGACATCATCCATCTGAAACCTTTTTCTTCAACTGTTGAAAAAGGATGAGCCCCTTCCACAATATAGAGTAAAATTTCTTTTCTTAGCTCATTCATATCAAACACAAATTCACCCTCTTCTCTACTAGTACCCCCCTCCCCAAGTGCAAGTCCAAGAGGTCTTAACGGACAACTTTCCAATAGATGACGCTTTAAATGAGACGTTCCACTATTAGGGCCAGCAGCTAAGGCAAGTTTGCAATGAATACAAGTAGCTATTCTCTCACCTTTTTCATTCATCCCTTCAACTAACTCAAGCCACACCTTAGATGTCTTCTTCCTCTTGGGTGGCGGGCCGGAATACTCGCTATATCCATCCTCCGTTGGCCTTGATGATGGTTCACTGTCCATATCGATCTACAAATCCATAAAACATGAGTTAGTGCATACTATAACAAATACTCTATTTCATATTAACTCCTAAAATCAGAGCACATAAGTCATTAACTTCAAAGCACATCATGATTTATTTTTCCTCTAGGAGGTGCAACATCTTAATTACTTAATATTGGAAATTAGAAACCCAGAAGAAAAAAAAAGAGTAAAGAATTAGTACCTGATTCAACAAAATCTCCTGAAAATGAAAGACTATTGAGAATTTTGATTAAAACCCAGAAGAGAATTTTTTAAAAAATGATAATCTTCAATAAAGTCAAACCCTGATATTCAATAAAAATTCCAACTTTAATGGAGTTTAAAAGAAAATTTACGCCCACCAAAAAAATACCCTTTTTAGATTACTAAATAAAAGGGTTAGAAAGGTGTGATAGATATTAAATGATCCAACTCGACTCATGTCATCCCTAGTCACAAATGTCTCTTTTTATGCAAGTACATGTGACTATATTGGCCTGCGCTTAGATCACAATTCACAAGTCTTCTTATTCTCTTAAACTAGATCACTTATAGCATTATTTTGAAGTAAAATTTCAAAACTGTGTTTACTTATCTCAAAAGAAAATTCTAAACTATTTCATTCTTA